>BEHA01000775.1:223567-247445 GCA_002897215.1 Eschscholzia californica subsp. californica
CCAATCAAAAGGGTAATTATGAACAAATCAATTTAGATTCCAACCCAAAAGATGATTTCATATAAGTTAATTACGTCCGAGTATCATCTAATTTTAGCAATTCAACTCAATAGCAATTAAAACCAATTTATTAAAATAAACCCATGATGAAAGATGACAGAAAAAATCCATGATTTTAAACATGCCTATTGAAAAGAACAAAAAGAAAACAGGAAAAAGTTATCTCTACATCGAGTTAATGCGAACCCATAATTAGATTAGCTAAAAACTAAACAGATGAACCAAATTCCAAAATTCATTTCGAAATAAATACGCAAACAATCAAAAGCACCATTCAACTTCAAAGCCGAGGTAACAATTTCACCTCAGAATTAACAAATTTCTCCTTTGTAGGTCCACAAGCATTATAATGTTGATCTCTAAACCTGTAAAATCACAAACAAAATCCAATTCAAATAGCAAAAAAATACAAAAAGAAAAACATGATTCGAAGAGGACACTAAAAACCCATTTTTGTACTCTGATTCTAAATGGTACTGTAGAAAATACACAAAACCTAAATGTTCACTTGTCGTTATCAGAAGATTGGAAGAAGAACTCCACGCCAAACTATCTGTACCAAAACAATCAGTGAGAAACAATTATAAGTTATGAAGAAAAAATTTCATATTGTAAAACCTAGAGAGAAAAAGAGATATAGCAGTAAGACCTAGAAAGAAAACCCATTTCAGAAAGAGAGAGAACCAGAGTAGGAGAGATCTTAAACCACAATTCATCGATTTATAGTTTGTAACGTCCCAAGAGGCCATGATTTCTTCTGCCATGATTCATAATTTCTACGGCCATAAATTTTCTAACGTCCCAACAGGCATGAAGAAGGTACGGTTCGATCTGTCTTTCGGTGATAATGCGCCAAGGAAGGAAGATAAGGCGCGTAGGAAGATGATGAATCCCAGATTAAGGGTCTTATTTACCTTCTATCATTTAGTGGGTGATTAAATTTGGGAGGGTAATGGATCAAAGGGTGGGGATTGTATCAAAATCCTAACGGACGACCGGATTTGTCTTTCGGCTTGTCCCAATCAGCAAAAAACTTTGCGTTTTATATAATAGATGTGTGTGGGTACAAAAGGGTGCTCCTAAAGGCACCGGGCCAAAAGGTTGTTAGCATTCATCTCGTTTAACACCAGACCCAATCGCTTCTTTCTCTATTAGCGCCAATTAACTATGTAGACACCGGTCCCTCCTCAGTTAACCCTAACCCTTCCATCCATCTCTCACAAAACCAACCAGAAATCTCAACTTGTTTACGTTGTTAAAAAAACTGATTGATAAGAAAAACCCCACAACTTCTTTATATTGTTTCTTGAATCTGTAGTTGTAAAGGAAGAAGAAGAAGCATTTCTCTCTGTACTAGTTTGGGTGGTGGTATAAGATGATGATAAAGTTTCTATATCAATAATAACAAAACTATCATAATTTTCATTGATTTCGTTGGGACTATCTCTTTCACCTTGATCAGAACAATTCACAATTTTCTGGCTATCCATTTTTGGAAACCCAAGTTCAGAAGAAGATCAGAAAACCCACAGATGTTAAACTTACTAGAATTTAACCTGCAAAAACCCCAAACAAGATAAATTGATAAGAAAACCCCAAATCTTAATAGAACAGTGTTTAATGTTTTAATTGATTGATAAGAAAAACCCCACAACCTCTTTACCAACTTTTCTTTTGTTTTCGGCTGTCATCTCTACTTTTAGAGAGAGAGAGAAGAGAATTATAGAGAGAGAAAGTTGAGCTATGGGTACATGAAAGAAACTAAAGGCCAGCGCTTTGGGAAATCAAAATAGTTTCTGGGGTGTGAAGACTTTGTCAAAAACTGGTCAACTTTAGTTGACCAGTATATTTTCTAAATATTAGGGGGAAAGCAATTTTTTGACAATTTCTCCTCCATTCCTGCAAGGGTTGTCGGAATCTGGCCACCACCATCATCACCAAAATCCGGCCACCACCATCATCACCAAAATCCGACCACCACCATCTTCACCAAACCCTAATACTCCTCTCTCTCTCTCTCTCTCTCTCTCTGTTATTAATTCCACTTCTTTCCCTCTCTACATTTCCCTCTCTAATCGGCCAATGAAGAAGAAACAAGATCTCTGTTTCACCAACCTTGTAAAACCCAAGTTTGTCATATGACAACGAAGACGACTTGGTTCAGTTAGTTGAAGATGGTGGTGTCTTTTCCCCTTCTTTCCCACTATCCTTTTCCCCTCGTCATCATCGTCGCCGGTGTCTTTTCAACAGTTCTGTTAGTTGAAGGACTTGGTTCAGTTTCCACTATTGCCATTACTTATGGTTCCGGCACAGTTTGTGCATACTTGTCGAAAAACCCAATCAAGCAATCGAATGTTACAGAGAAGGAGAAGGAAGAGGAGGGTATATACTCAAATTGGAACCCAAAACCCTAAGGTAATAAAAAGATGGATGGAAACTAATAAAACGTTAAAGGGAAGAGATCTAGATTGCATTTAAGTCAAATCAAGTAAAATCATTGACATGGATGTGAGTAAAATTTGGTGCAGTTCTTGATGGCAGAACAGATAATAGTGATGTTAGTTATATATTCTATTCGAGCCTTTTCTTTTTCACATTTGTTTTGATGAATACCAATCAAGTTCATTGTTTGGGGATTGATTCCAATAAGGTAAATCAGATTGAAATGGGGGTTTAGGAACATTTCAATGTTGAGTTTAGTAGCTGGAGGTTCTCATGTGTTTGTGGGCTGAATTTTCATGGGGGTTTTGATCTGTAAAGGGATGAATGATTCAGGTCAGCTGAATATTCCTTTTTCAAATTCATCTTCATCTTCATCATAGTTGTGGCCGGAGATGGTGGTCGGAAATGGTGGCCGTTGAAGATGATGAAGAAGAAGAACAGGAAGAAACAATGTTTGATTTCCCCTTAAAATTTGTTTCCCCAGAAAATTTATAAAATTTCACATATTCCCTTTAAAATTTCACACCCTGGAAACTATTTTGTTTTCCCCCAAAGCGCTGGCCAAACTAAAAGGTCAAAAGAAAACAAAAAATTTCTTGTTTGGATGCTTTCAAATTAAACTCACCTTATTGTAGTAGTTGAAATCAGTTTTTCAAGTCTCCAAAACTTTGAAACATATCTAAAAACTAGATTAAGATTGGAAGTAATTGTAGGTGTCCGTGTTGTTGCCGTCGCCAGAGAATGTTGCAATTTTTTCTAGAGTTTAGTTTTGGAAGCAAAATTAATTGGGATTCCTTTTATTTTAGAAGAAGCAAATGAAGGTGAACGTCACCCACATTAAAAAACGGTGCTTATAGAGACCTCGGGTCAATGACCATTGACCTGAGTCAATAAACTTCTTGGATGCTAACAGCCTTTTGGCCCAGTGCCTTTAGAAGCACCCGGTACAAAATTATGGAACTAGCACTGTTAGAATATACATTTCATTCTTCTTATAATTGTTACTTATTTCATCAATGGTGTTAGAAAATTATTATGAATGTATTTATAGATTTAATATCAGTATCTATTTCCTATCACGGTATGAAATGTCCGTTGTTTCTTTAACTATAACAAAAAAATACATTAATTTTATATTTTATAAAGACGTCTCGAGCTCATATTGTGAGGTATGATTTCGAATTCGTAAACCTTTAAACTACAAAATTGCTAAGAAATTTAGTTGCCTTGCGTCCACAGGAGAACTTGGAAATTAAACTTACTGAAATGAGCCATTCAATTCTTTTAATTTGCAAAATTGTCGTGGACTTTTTTTTTTGTTGAAAATTGTCCTGGACTTTAATTCGTGATTTCATTCTCCTGCAGGGTCTCTAATCCCCCCACCCAAAAAAAAAATTAAATTTGTAATAGCCAAAATTCGTATTATCTCTTTCCTAAACGTCGTCTATGTCCAACCTACTTTGCACAAATGTCACTTGGCTTTAGCCCACTCGCCTACCGATTTGACAATCTGTAACGAGAAATCCGACCCACTAAAAATCTAATGGCTTCGAAGCCCATGTAAATGACCTTATATGAATTTGAATGACTCATTTTCTAAATTAATGGAATTTGAACGACTCATTTTCGTAGGTTTAATTTCCAGTTTCTCCGACTCTGGACGCAAGGCAACTAAAATCTATGACGACTACTCTAACAACGAGAGATCCCCCTTTATCTGTGCGAAAATAACCGTCTCTATCTCTCTTAAACCGTACTCAGATCTACTTCTCTTTCCTCCAGTGAAGGGTCCTCCCTTCGCCAGAACCCTTTTATGTTTCCTTTGTAGTTTGTTCACCATCAATAAATAGTTTTTAGGGTTGTTTTCCTTCTGAGATTGAGTTTCTAGAGATTGTTTTCTGGACTTACCATACATCGATTCTTTCAATTTGTTATAGGATTCGAAAGATTTAGTAACAGATCGATGGAGTGAGACAGGAAGAAAAGAAGAGAGATTTTGGATTTTTAGAGTTCAACAGGAATTGAAACAACAACATTTGGCTTATTGAAGCTTCTTGAATCTTTGGATCTATCAAGTAACAAGCCTAAACAGAAGGACTCAAAGACTTGTTCGGCAGTAATGGTGGTGGTTGGCCTTGCGATTACATTCATTGACGGATGTGGTTCTCTCGGTTAGAGAAATTTTAACATTAATTCTATATATTTTGTCGACCTTTAGGGTCTTTTCATTCTCGATCTTCAAGATCTTTTGTCGACCTTTAGGGTCTTTTGTTTGAGTCTGTGTCTGGTCAATTTCTTTTCCTTCATGAGACACTTTACGTTCGAAAGTTCTATGAACTTATAGTATGTAACTCTCATGTAGTTCTCAAAGAAATAAAAATTATCATCCATGTAACTTGTGATTGATTTACTTATGAATGATATATGGTTTCATTTGGTTTAAAAAAAACTAAAATCTATGTCAATTTTGTAATTTAAAGGGATTTAATGGCTTATTTGCATTGCTTTAATGTTCACATTCATCTATTTGGAGGCACGCTTAGATTTTTTTTTTTTTGATGAGAGAAGCACGCTTAGATTTGATGTGATTTTTCGAAAGATCAACGGCGCGAGCTCCCTCAATGAATCAGCCGCCATTTTGTAATTTTTCCTTGATGGCTTGACTACATATTTGATATACTATGTATTTCAGTCTTTTTGGGAATAAAATTAGAAATGATAAGAATCATCATTTAGTCCAAAAAGAATCAATTATAGCTAGCTTGAAACCTAATATGCAATTGCCTTGGTTAAGTTTCCTATTATTTGTATGCCAAAAGAAGAAAATTTGCAAGTTGATTTTGAATGGGAATTGGAAATATTCTATCCGTCTCAAATTAAGAGACCTATACGTGAGTTCCTTCAAAAATTTCACATATTTTTTTCTTCTGCTTATACTCTCAATTAATGTTCGGATTAGTGAGATTTCTCTTTTACGCTAAATCCAAATTGGATTTCTTTGTCAAAAATAAGTGGAAGAATATTGGATTTCATTTAATGCCGAGATTATTTTTGGTAACACATGTGTAATATAGAGATAAATGGTAATGTTGGAAATTTGATGGATTCTTATGATAAAAAAAAAAGATCTGAGTCTTTTATTTTGAGACAAATCAAAAGGGAAATTGAGTTTCTTTATTTGAGACGGAGGGAGTATTTACGTTTGAGACAAACCAAAAGGGAAAGTGAGTTTCCACTTATACCCTTGTTTAACGCTCAGGTTAGTGGGATTTCTCTTTTACGCTAAATCCAAGTTGGATTTCTTTGTCGAAAATAAGTGGAAGAATATTGACTTTCATTTAATGCTCAGATTATTTTCGGCAACACATGTGTAGTATAAAGATAAACCGGTAATGTTGGAAATTTGATGGATTTTATATGATAAAAAAAGAAGTGAATCTTTTATTTTGAGACAAACTAAAAGGGAAAGTGAGTTTCTTAATTTGAGACGGACGAAGTACTTACTTTTGGGACAAATCAAAAGGGAAAGTGAGTTTCCACTTATATCGTCATTTAATGCTCAGGTTAGTGGGATTTCTCTTTTACGCTAAATCCAAATTGGATTTCTTTGTCGAGAATAAGTTGAAGAATTGGATTTCATTTAACGTTCAGATTATTGTGAGTAACACATGCGTAATATAAAGATAAATGGTAATGTTGGAAATTTAATAGATTTCATACGATAAAAAAGGAAATGAATCTTTCATTTTGAGACAAACAAAAATGAAAATGAGTTTCTTAATTTGAGATAGATGGAGTGTTTACTTTTGAGATAAGAACACATGAATATATAGTACTATTGCTCTTGCCAGAAATGGCGTATGGACTCTAAAAAACCCATCAAATTTGATGTCCCAAACTAATGCCTAAAATCTTCATAAAGAAAAAAACCCACCAAAGCAGCTGTTTTGGCCCATAATGAAAGGTTTGAATCCTCCCATGGACACTACCAATTTTTCTTAACATGTCTTATATAGACCCTAATTCTACTTGAACCCTCCCAAATAATTGATCCTTTATTTTTCTTAATACGTGGAAAATATGCTTACGAAGAAATGCTGCAATTGTATTGTTTTTTATTATCTCGTGACAGCTCATAAGTTTCTCTTGTATATTAGGGTCCGTTTGATACGTTAGAATGTGGGGGTAAGAAAATCGATTTCTTTCTCGTGGGTAAGAAAGTCAAGATTTTCTTACCCAAAGTATATTTTTTTGTGTTTGATAAGGTAGGAAATAATTTGAAATAAATTCTAAGGGCACTCGAATATATTACAATAGGCAGCCATGTTTTTGCATGTAACTGGGCGCCTACTACAAAATACTCGGGGTGCCTATAGTCTTCCCCAATTATATCCCTCTTCCCCGTTCTATCTCTCTCGCTCCCAATTCTATCTCTTTCCAAATTAAAAAAACAAATCAACAAGCTTTCCATCATCAGCAAGCTTTCCATCAATTTAGATTACGAGATTAGGGTTATAAGAAGAAATTAGAGTTACAACATCAACTTGTTTCCAATTTTATCTCTATTGAGTATTGATGTTGTGTTGTTCATGGGAAACAATCAGATTTTCAGGAATTAGGGTTTTTTCATGTTCAAACAAATTGGGTGAGGATTTTAATAGATGAGGTCAAACTAAGAAAGAACATACAGTTCCATTTGCTTCAAACATCAAGCTTCATCAAACAACCGACTTCATAGAGGTTCAAAATTAAACTTCAAACAATCGATTTCATGAAGGTTTAACATCCAACTCCAACAAAAAATCGATTTCATGCATGAAGGTTCAACATCAACCTTCAACAAACAATCGATTTCATCAAGCTTCACAAACAATCGATTTCATCAAGCTTCAACGAACAATCGATTTCATCAAGATTCAACATCAAACTTCTACATATTCCTGGTTCAACACTTTTGATGAAACTTCAACATCCTTAAGGATCATGGAAGCAGTACGATTTGCTTCAACCGATCGATTTTCAATTTGTGTTTACGTTTTTTATGATTTGTGTTTTCAATTTAGGATTAGAGAGATAGAGAATAGATTCACTGATGGACTTACGGCATAAGTGAGGAGAGAGAGCGCGTCATGAACAGTGAGTGGGTGAGAAATCAATTTGACCATCTAATAGGTGGGAAAAAAATTTAGTCCATTTTCACACTTTTCTTTGCTCAAGAAATCGTTTTTCTTACTCACAATGGACAATCAAACAGCGGAAAATCGATTTTCTTACGAAAATCGATTTTCTTACCCACTTTATAGGCGTATCAAACAGACCCTTAGTGTTGTTAAGAAAAATGTATTTCTCTACCTAAATTATATTTGATTACATAATTCGATCAAGATTCAGCTAAGATACAGTTCAGCAGGATATCACTCTTGTATTATTACAAAGTCTCAATATATAATTTTAAGACACATGTTAAATCATAAATTATTTATATTTTCTAAGAAGTCAAATTTCAACTTCCTTCACTAACTACGTCAAATCAAGATTCTTAAAATAAAAATGGAAAAAACGTATATCTATTTTTTTCCAAATTAAGAAAATTTTCTATCACGAGATTAAGCGTATGTCAAATATAAATTCAACATTTTTCCAAATTAAAAATCTTGAAATCAATATAATAAATAAATAGAGTTGAATTTTGAGTGGTTAAAAATAGAAATTGTTTATAATTTAACATGTATTTTTACAAATACAAAAAAAAGACAGTAGGTCTAAATCTGTGTGTGACGGGTAAAAATACCATGTGCCCTTAGAAAGAATTATTCACAAATCTGAAAGACATCAAGCTCCCCCCTTTTCTCCCGAGTGAGTCTCTTCCGTCTTGCTGAACAAAGAAGAAGTAAAAATAAGGAAGACGACCGGTTCATCTTCTTCCGTCCGGTAAGACTTTTCTCTTTATTATTATTTTCCGGCAAGAAAAGAAAAAGGGTTTTTAAGCTTTACCTAGTCTTGTGGTGATTATCAGTATCATCGGAGTTTCCAACGACCGATCTCTCATGACGATTTATTGATTGAGGGTTCTGTTGATTGGATTGCGGTTGTTTTATTTCTAGGGTTAAGAAATTATTTGGGTAATTCATCATTTCAGATTTTGATTCCAACCCATTATTAAAAAAAAGGGGAAGGAAGAGAAGAGAAGAGAGTGAAATTATTAGAAAGTAGAAGAGTGATCATCCATGGCGTCGTTTAGGTCGTTTCCACCACAATCTTCATTCCCTCCACCACCCACTCAGAACCCACTTCCTCAAGCTCCTCCAGCTGCTGGTAGTAATCAGTTCCCTCCAAATCGTGGGT
Source organism: Eschscholzia californica subsp. californica (assembly GCA_002897215.1). Taxonomy (NCBI): domain Eukaryota; kingdom Viridiplantae; phylum Streptophyta; class Magnoliopsida; order Ranunculales; family Papaveraceae; genus Eschscholzia; species Eschscholzia californica. The sequence continues at coordinate 232,415 of BEHA01000775.1, forward strand.
TTTCCGGTGGTACTGGATCCCATCAACCTCCCTCATTCCCCCCAAATCCCAATTCTCACCATGCTGGTTACGGGTCTTCTTCCCACCATTACGGTGGTCCTCCTAGACCTCAACCACCACCCCAGCAACAGCAAAGTTACCCATATATGCCTCCCCAACCACCAGCTCAGTCTCCATTTCTCCCCGGAGCGCCGCCACCTCTTATGCCTCCGCCTTCCATGGGCTCACAACCACCCCAACCCCCACCTCCAATGTACTATCCATCTTCCCAATATACCCCATTTGATCCTCATGCAGCACCCCCTCCGCCTCCCCCACCTTCATCACCACCCCCGGAACCTTCTATGCCACCACCACCTCCTCCATCTGCCCCACCACCTTCACTTCCCCCACCTCCACCACCTCATTCATCGAATTCTCAACCACATCATTCTAAAGATACCAGGTCAAGTAATCATGGGCACCACCGAAGGGAGCACAAGGAACCCAGTGGGAGTGGTTGGCATTCGAAACATGGGTTGCCTCCTAAACAACACAAGTCATCTGCTCCTCCTCAAGCCATGCCAAGAGGGAGGGTTGAAACAGAGGAAGAGAGGAGGTTGCGTAAGAGAAGAGAGTATGAGAAGCAAAAGCAAGAAGAGAAACATAGACAGCATCTGAAGGAGTCCCAGAAGACACAAATGTCCTCCGGGGTGAAGGGACATGGGTCAATGGCTGGTTCACGCATGGGAGAGAGAAAAGCTACTCCATTCTTGAGCGCCGAGAGGATTGAGAACAAGTTAAAGAAGCCCACTACATTCTTGTGCAAGTTAAAGTGAGTATGTTTGATTTTGACCTTTACTTTTCCTCATTTATCTTGATAGTTTAGTTTAGGCTTATAGCTTTTTTTAATGACTGGAAAAGTTTGTTAGATCGATCAACTAAAGACAACAGACAGATGTTCCCTTCATAAGTGGAGTACGAGCAACTGAGCAAGCAATTTAGTGAAGAAGAAGTCTCTTGCCACCATCTTACAGAATGTGATGGTTTAGCATTGTTTACTTTCATACTGACACAGTTTTTTCCATTTACTCGTTGAAGGTTTAGGGATGAACTTCCTGCACCAACGGAGCAGCCAAAGGGATTGCTGTCAAACACTAGTAAAGATCTGTATGTTCCGTTACTCTGAAATCCTCTGACAAACTCCACTTTCTTACTTTTATATAACACATCTCGTTCCCTTTGAAGGTTATATTTCCCGTCTATCGACGAGGTTGACTTATGATATGAAGAATTAACTTAAGTTATACGTTCTTTATTTTGTTTACTCTATCTCTGTTTGTTGATGGTGTGATGAAATACTGATCATCTTGCAGATACAACAAATATACCATAACTTCACTGGAGAAAATGCATAAGCCTAAGTTATATGTTGAGCCAGATCTTGGAATACCTCTCGATCTACTTGACATCAGTGTATACAAGTATGAACTTTACAATGGTTATATGTTCTTTACCCCATTGAGGGACAATTTTCATGCTCCTATATCTCTGGTAATATGTGATCACGTTATGTTCTTTCAGTCCTCCTAGTAGAAGACCAACTCTTGCTCCGGAAGACGAAGAGCTGTTACATGATGTCGAGTTCAGGACACCTGTCAAACAAGATGGAATAAAAAGAAAAGATAGGCCTACTGATCAGGGCTTTTCATGGTTGGTCAAGACACAATACATTTCCTCTTTTAGTGCGAATGAAGCAAAAACGGTAAGTAATATCTGTTCAAAGTTATATGCAGGAAAAAAATGTAATGAACTTTAATACTACGCCTTAATGTCATTAACCTAACACTAAGCTTCCCTTTTGCAGCCCCTCTCTGAAAAGCAAGCTAAAGAACGGCGAGATAGTAAGGGAGGTCGCAATATTTTGGATAATCTTAATAACAGGTAATTTTTCTCTTTGAACCTATGCATGTACACCTGGAAATGGGTTATGGTCAAGCCTTGGAAATTGTAAATGTTCAACCCTAACTTATTTTTCCATGCATGAAGGTAGAGTTGACTTGCGGTTTAGTGTCATCTTTGTCAGGGGATATTCATTGAACATTTAAGGTTGTCATAATCATCTATAGGCATAACCTTTTTTATTAATGTTCAACGTTTGATACATTTTTCAGGGAAAAACAAATTCAAGCAATAGAAGCATCTTTTGAGGCATGCAAGTCAGTTCCGGTTCATGCGACTAATAATAGGTTATACCCAGTGGAGACTCTCCCGCTGTTACCTGATTTCGCTCGGTAAGAGTTTTTTCTTTTGCGAGTTTTAGATGTGGGTGTGCACATCGAATGTGGGTGTGCACATCGAAAGAAGAAAGCTTATTATTTCCCAAATTAGATCTATAATTTCTTGAAGTTGTCATAAAATAATTGCCATTATTGAATTCTTACAATTTAAAGGAGGGAAAACTTGCATATAAAGAAGCACCTTCTATCCACTTGTCACTGTAATGGATATTGTAACCTGTGTACTGTAGATAGTGGTTTTAATGGGATGTGTAGTAGTAGCATAATCATGTGAAAGAAGTTTGTGTTAGACTGGAAAAGCAAATATCTTTAATCTTCCATGATTAGAGAGAAAGACAGCCGGAAACTTAATTACTTCTTGAAATGCTTTAGAAGGAACCTAAATCTTGAATTTTAGGTAATTATTGTGTTAGACTCTTAGCTAAATCAGACAATTATGTGGCTGCACCAGGTACGATGATCGGCTTGTTTTGGCAGCCTTCGATAGCGAACCAACTGCTGACTCCGAGATATATGGCAAGTTGGATAGATCTGTTCGTGACGAGCATGAAGCACAGGTGACTTATTCAATCTTTCCTTTTTGAACTAGAAGACAAATATAAGAATTTAGTTTAGTTAGTGCTGTTTGAGATGCAAGCTGATACCATCTAGTGGCTGGGGTTACTCCTTAGTCCTTATTTTAAAACAAGGTTAGGTCAGGACACTTTTACATGGACAAGGTTAATTTGTCTTGGGTATATTATTCGATGAACTATGTTAAGAATATAAATGTAGTGAGAGAGCTATTTTACTTTTCAAGGTAAGTTTTGCTTCTCTAACCTATTGCCCTACAGTAGCTTATATTTCTACCAAAATTTTACCATACTTGCTTTTCTTTGAACAGGCAATTATGAAGAGTATTGTCGTTTCTGGCTCCGATCCTGCTAAGCCGGAGAAATTTTTAGCATACATGGTCCCTTCGCCAGATGAGGTGTTGATATACCTAATTATTTAGTTATTTCGAACACTTGGTCAAGTTGTGAATTTTCCTATTTCTAGTGCTGATTGTTCTCTTACCGTATCTTACTTATGGTGGCAGTTATGGAAGGATATTTATGATGAAAGTGAAGATATCTCTTATTCTTGGGTCAGGGAGTATCAATGGGATGTACGTATCCAATCCAAATATAAGCATTCTATTTACGTCTAATTATTATGAATGGCCATGTAAAACATTGTCGGGTTGTTTCCGCAGGTTCGAGGTGACGATACAAATGATCCTACAACATATCTTGTTACTTTTGGCGAAGAAACATCTCGCTACTTGGTAAATGTTTTCTTGAGATAAGTTAAAGTAAATCTCCTCATTTAGATGAAACTGGTCTGATTCTTAATATATTTTAACTCTTTATGTAGCCCCTTCCAACAAAGCTTGTTCTGAGGAAGAAGAGGGCAAAAGAGGGTAGGTCTAAGGAGGAGGTCGAACATTTCCCGGTACCTTCAAGTGTGACAGTAAGGAGGAGAGCCGAAGTTGCTGCAGTGGAATTGAAGGATTCGGTAATAATTTTATCTCTTATTTCACTTGATTATTTCTATTACTGTGTACCTGATCAGTTTCATCCAGTATTCTAAAAACGACCGTGATAATGTCTGTAATAGCAGTTTACAACTGAACCCTTCCCCACTCTCGGCCCCTTACACACAGGATGCCCCCCCACATACACCTTGTTCATGTTATATGTACCCTTCTTTTGCCGTGTACCCATATGATTGTTACGTCGGTTGTTTTTTCTCAACAACCAGGGTTTAATTGGTTATTAACAGTTAGTTATGTCATTAATCTACTACTACATTTTTACCGTTTCTTAGACATGACTTGTCTCGTCCTTGTCATTTGATTTTGGTTATGAAGTATTCGATTGTTGATGACTTGTATCAGGGGTACGCAACTTCAAAGGGCAGTATTTCGAGGTCAAAGAGAGGAAGGTCTGGTAGTGATGATAGCATTGCAGCGAGGCAGAAGGTTGCTCGACACCAAGAGATGGACCACTTCAGCGAGGCTGAAGAAGAAGACGACATCTCCGTTTGATTCTTGCTGGCGAGTGTAAAAAAAAAACAAGGGGAAGTTTTCTTTTCTAATAAACCTAAAACTTGTACTTTACAAAGTGTTAAATGTTGTTTTATGGCTGGGGTCATACACCTTGAAATGCTTTAAAGCATGACAAAACTAGAACCATATTTCATTACAATTAGTTATACTAAACCCCAATTTTAAGTACTGAAATTTTGTGTTAATTTATGTGGAGATAGAAAATTGTTGTTATAACTGAAATAATTGTTAATTCTTTCTGCAGCTATCGACTACCTTATTATGCTTCCAGCTAGTTGGAAACATGCCATTTTTTCTCATATAGCAATTATGATGTTTTTGTCACCTTTTTTTTTCGTTATAGCATTTGCCGGTCCGTTATATTTTTTTCAAGCAATAAAAAGGAAGACATTTCACTGACAATTGTTTTTTCTTCTTTTATGTATATAACTATTTTGTCGTAGAGCATGGGTTTTATGTATAAACTTAAGATTTACTATATGTTGCTAGATTCGGAAAATGGTAAAATGGAGATGATTGATGTTAAAATGAGTCCCAATACCATTATTCATAGATAGGAAGAGAAAAGTAATGAGTATCTGTTTAAAGGACCAAACTCAAATATGACATAAAATATCAACATCCAAAGACAACTCTGAACTTCAAGTAGGGTTTGTCCTTGGTCCAACAACAACTCTAACATATATGTAATCTCACAATTTAGTGGATGTTCTGTCTTTGAGGATCTAGAAAGGAACAAGTCATTTTCTCAATTTCTGTGTTTCAATTATTTGTTTTTGCTTTGAAGAAAGGATGGTTATTACGTCCTTCTCTTTGTTAGGAACTCCTCTACACAACATGTTCTAGAACCCTGATTCGATCTACCGGGTCAACCCGACCCATATGATTGACCTCGGTACACTTTTTTCTCAAGTCGGAACTATAGTCTGTCGAACCAAATAGTCGAGCGTAAAAAGTGGGAAAGCACTGTGTTCCTGGTCATGTAGCTAGGCGGATGTAGCCAAGTGGATCAAGGTCGTGGATTTTGGTGCGGTGAACCCACCATCTCCCACAAGAGGGTGAAGCATGCCCATCCGTGTTTTGAGAACGAAAAAAAGAAAGTAATAATAGACTCTGCGCAGAGCATGACATCAACGGTCATGATTTAAGGGTAACCTGACTCTAGATTCGTGTATCAAAACCCTGGCCGTTGATATCATTTTTTGTCCAGAGTCTGACTCACTTTTCGGTAGTTGTATGTTTGAGAGCTTACCCTAAACCTGTCTGAAAAAAGTACAAATATGCCCTCACAGCAAAGAGGAAGATTGATGTCAACCAAAAGAAAGATGGTGGTGAGTCAAAATCAGTTTTGCATGTTTGGAGTAAGTCCCAAATCTATTAAAGGACATCATTGGAATTTTCTGAAATTTGGTTAGAACATAAGATGAAAAAACACTTCAAATATGAAGTTGATAATCACTTGCCTAATACTCAAAAGTTCACCTTGACCATCCAATATTACTACTACCACTCTTCTTACCTAATCAACCCACCATTTCATTCTACATATATACCATCTCATGCAACACCCATTATATATCCCTCTTATCTCTCATTTTACTTTCAATACTAAATGGGTAGATCATCAACAACAATGTCAATGGGAGTTTTGATTGTTGCATTAAGTGTTGTTTTCTCTATATTCCCACAGACAATACTTGCCCAAGGTCAAGGGGGCATAACAAGGCACTACAAATTTGATGTACTTGTTTGCTAATACATTTTGCTTGGAGTATATATAGATCATTTATATCATATGTTATAAAGAGTGAAAAGAAAATTGATTACATTTATTCTTTTTCCTTTTTTTGCAGATTAAGATGCAGAATGTAACACGATTATGCCATACGAAGAGCATAGTGACGGTAAATGGACAATTTCCGGGGCCTAAGATTGTAGCTAGAGAAGGCGATCGAGTGGTTGTAAAGGTGGTAAATCATGTTTCTAACAATATCACCATTCATTGGTATATATATACTCTCTTCTCTAGCTAGTCCGTACAAAATTGTGTAATTTTGACAACTTCATAACCAATCACATGCATTTGCTTTTGTTTGGAAATTAAACAGGCATGGAATTCGACAGCTTCGAAGTGGGTGGGCCGACGGACCAGCATATGTGACTCAGTGCCCCATACAAACTGGCCAAACTTATGTCTACAACTTCACCATTATTGGGCAGAGAGGGACTCTATGGTGGCATGCTCATATTTCATGGCTTAGGGCTACCCTTTATGGACCCATTGTCATCTTACCCAAGCGAAACGTGCCCTACCCGTTTGTTAAACCTTATAAAGAAGTTCCCATCATCTTTGGTAATCCATCGTCCGTGGAAATTGGTTAATGAACTTCTACTTTGAGAAATAGTAAAAGCTGTTTAATTATTAGGTATCTCATTAAAATGAAGTCATCAATTTGAATTTGCAGGGGAGTGGTTCAATGGGGATACTGAGGCTATTGTGAACCAGGCTACACAAACAGGAGGAGGTCCTAACGTCTCAGACGCTTACACCACTAACGGACTCCCTGGTCTCTTGTATAACTGTTCCGCTAAAGGTATATATATGTTTATTGTCATGGGCATGAATGCATTTTAACTAGTAGACATGTGGTTTGATCTCGTTTCCTCGAATATATTTTTTGGCAGATACATTTAGGCTAAAGGTGGAGCCTGGGAAGACGTACCTCCTTCGTTTGATCAACGCTGCACTCAACGATGAGCTCTTCTTTAGTATTGCCAACCATACCTTCACCGTCGTTGATGCAGATGCTGTTTACATCAAACCCTTCGAGACCGACACACTTCTAATCACACCTGGACAGACAAGCAATGTCCTTCTCAAGACCAAGTCTCATTTTCCTAAAGCAACCTACCTTATGGAAGCAAGACCTTATGTAACTGGTCTAGGCACATTCGACAATTCCACCACGGCCGGCATCCTTGAATATCACTCACCACACTCAAACTTGTCATCATCATCTTCCCATGGAAACTCCATTAAGAAACTTCAACTCTTTAGACCTAGTCTTCCTCCTCTGAATGACACCAAATCTGCCACCAATTTTAATAACAAATTTAGAAGCTTAGCCAGTCCTCGATTCCCTTGTAACGTGCCACAAACGGTACAAAAGCGGTTCTTGTTCACAGTAGGACTAGGCACTCAACCATGTCAAAACAACCAGACTTGTCAAGGTCCTAATAATGCAACCAAGTTTGCAGCTTCTATTAATAATGTGTCTTTCGTTCTTCCAACCACGGCTCTTCTCCAATCTCACTACTTTGGGCAATCGAATGGTGTTTACACAACCGATTTTCCTACAAACCCACCGAAACCTTTTAACTATACGGGTTCTCCACCTAACAATACCATGGTGAACAATGGGAGTAAAGTTGTGGTGCTTCCTTTCAACACAAGCGTCGAGTTGGTGTTGCAAGATACAAGCATTTTGGGTGCTGAGAGTCATCCGCTTCATCTTCATGGATTCAACTTCTTTGTAGTTGGTAACGGATTTGGAAACTACAACCCTAATAAAGACCCTCTCAATTTCAATCTAGTCGATCCCGTTGAGAGAAATACTATTGGTGTTCCTTCTGGAGGTTGGGTTGCTATTCGCTTCCTCGCAGACAATCCAGGTATACACAAAGTCTATATACTAAAAACTTGATTTTAAAACCATGACCTAAAGTTTGAATACTCACTTCAAAATTTTATCTTTAATCAACAAAAAAAAAAAAACGATTTCGGACGGTTGTAAACTGTTGCAAATCAAGTTATAATCGTTGCAAAATGGGCCAAATTTCTAACATTTTATTTAAACAGTAAGATTCGAACTATGTTCTCCTTAACGGAGAGATATATATCCTACTAATTAAGTGTAATTGTTTGTTGGATGTGATTGATCAGGTGTGTGGTTTATGCACTGTCACTTAGAAGTGCATACAACTTGGGGATTAAGGATGGCGTGGATCGTATCAGATGGGAATCTACCTAATCAGAAGTTGCTTCCTCCACCGTCTGATCTTCCCAAATGCTAAATGCACCTCTATTAACTTAATCAATTTTTCCTTGTGTTGCTATTTCATTCATAAAATGTTTGATTTTAATTTAACCATTTTGATTTGTTGATTGATTTGTATTGTTTTGTTTACACTTCTATACTGAGAGAGATCTAAAGATACAGAGAGAGATAGAAATAAAGTGGTTGTCCCCATCAATGACTAATGATAATAATTCTTTCCCTTGCTATTCTCTATTTGTACTATATCCCCCCAAAATACATTTCCATTATGGACGAACGAAATTTATGTGAGAACGGTATTGAACCATTGAATACCATCACAGTATACGAGGAACATATTATGAAGTTAAACGACAGCAGAGTAAATCTTTCAACTGTATAATTTTTTAAACCTATCACGTGTGGATATTGTCATGATACCATATTAAATTTGTAATCATCTAAATCAATCAAGTGGCACTGGCTGACTGCATGGAAATGGCTTAAACATTTTATTATCCGTTATTCAAGTACTCATTTCAAATGTTGGACTATTCTCAAGTAGACTTCTCAATCATATCACACAAAACACTTTGACTCTTAGAATTCCGCATAATAATTAATTTTGTGGTCAATATTGTTTTCATATGTTGTACTGCAAACATTTTTTTTGTTGCAAAGTTATATTGCAAAACATACAACAAACTCTATTTTTTGGTCGATAGTTTTTTCAACAAATTTTAGAAACTAATGAAAATGAGGTGGATCAAATGTGTCCACAAAAACAAAGAATTTTGTTGTGTATTTGTTGTAACTGGATTGTGTGAATAGTTTTTTTGATAAATCTTTTTTTACGAATCCATAATTTCAAATGCTAATTTCCAACCATCACCCTGATCCGCTATTAATCTTTAACTGCACCATCCTAAACATATAAAAATTGTTGTGACGAAATCAAGTAATTAAAAAAGCAATAGGAAATAAAGAACAATCACAAAGAACACAAGATATTTTCGTGGTTCGGTTGGTGAGACCTACTCCACGGCGACAACGGCGCGATGATTTCCACTATGATAAGCAAACAAGTTACACAAGAAATTTGTGAGAATTCGATACAGATATCTCTTAAGGTTTTAGTTTATATAGCCACTAAAATCCTAATCCCACCACCTCATCGACTCTCTCTTTCTAAATCCGAAATACATATGGATACGCTAACACTAATAACTGCCATAAGCCATGCTCCGTGTTCCAGTTCTGTCTCGGAGATCAGCTCTGTCTCAAAGTCCTGCTTCGCAAGTTCGCATACCAGTTCTGCCTCGGTAATCAACTCCTCTAACGGGTCTAAAATTCCGCGCCGAGACCTAAGCGGGTTGGCAGGTCGTAAGCTGAGTCAGATGTCAATCCGTATTCAAGACACTTTCAACAAAAATGATATTGTAAGCTACCAAAAAAAAGGAAATGCTAAAGTTACAAAAGATTTTGACAAATGATAGTTCCCAGCTGATGTGGCGGTTGTGGTTTGAATCTTTGACCAAATCTAGGCCGTTGAGAGATGAATATCACAACTGCCACATCAACTGAGAACTTTCTTTTGTCAAAATCTTTTTTAACTCTAGCATCTCCCAAAAAAAAATATCAATGAAAGGTTTCAATGGTAATACCTAAATACATTATAATCCCTCAAAACAACATTATCTGTGAGCTCCAAGGCTGATTCTAGATTTGGCAAACTGGTCGAGTCATGGAAACACAAAAATAACTAACTTAATCAAACATTTTCAGGCTTAATTAGCTAGAGATAGGTCAGCTTTTACTTACTATTTCAACATTGATGTTACGTATAGGTATGTAACTAGGATAACAACTTCAAATTTGATGAGAAGTCCTAACTAATGCATGATTATTGATTTAGGTTGGGCATTCTAATCAACCACCAACCATTAATCCCTCAAACGAAATATCATAATAACGTGAAAACAGCCATTCTTAAACTCATAGAGCGTCTCTGAGCCTTGGAGTTCTAATGTTCTATAGTGGCGTACATATTGTTACTCAATTAAATCGAGTTTCACTCGAAGCTTAAATCACAATTCAAGTCTCTCTATTGACATCTCTGTTATTTTATTAGTTTTAAATTTATTAATTTATTATTTTTATTTATAATAACTTCTAACATTTTTATTTCAACAAAAAAAACTTCTAACATTTGATAAATTAAATATAATATAATTTATTAAAGATACTATTGTGCGTTTACAACACCCGAAATATAAAAACTAAAACTATTACGTAACTGCTTCCGTAAAATTATTTAGTATTTCGGTAAGTCTCCACTCCGTCTCAAGACCTAAATCCGTCTACACCTTCAAATCCACTTCTGTATCCACCACTTCTGCATCCACCAATTTCATGTCCACCACCTTCATATCCACCACTTCCGTATCGACCACCTCCGTACTCTCTTCCATATCCACCTCCCCCCATATCCAGTCATTACCCACTTCTATATTGGGTAAAAATTGATAACGATTTCCCGCTCTAGTATTTTTCTCATAATTACTTGTTTTTGTTTCCGGAAATACTCATCTTATTCTGGGTCTATTATAAAACTTAAGTCTTTCCCCATAATGTTGTTCTCTAGTTATGCACGATTATAATCTATTTTATTACGTTCCACCTCTATTTTGTTACTAGGTTTCCGTTGCGCCTATGGACGCGACAGATCCCTCTTGGGTAACGCCGTAACATTCTCAAATCTATTATATAAAACAGAAGGGAAAATGATGACTAGGACAAACATCCTTATTGTTTGAAAGTCCTTCCCGAAATTTAAGATACAGTCCTTCTTAGAAATAAAATAACTTATTTAAAAAATCCTTCTTAGAATTAAAATATCTAATTTGAGTAAAAAGAAGAAACAAAAGATATGGCAAGGGTTAAAAAAAGAATTTGAAGTCTCTCTCATGAAATAACTAATTGAAGAAAAAATGAAATAAAAGAAAATATCCACTATATAGCAATAATAAATATTGAAAGTCGTCAAATTGATTGATACAACTGTTCGTGCCCTAGGGCACGGGATATACCCTAATTCTTTTACAAATTATAAACTTCTATAATTTCAGAGAAAAGAGAATTATAGAGAATAGAGAGAAATATAATCCTATGGATATTGTAACTTATTTTGTTGGAGAAATCGTGAAAGAGAAAAGTAGAATAAGAAGAAAGTGGGGCAGTTGTTATTTTGCGGATATCCTAACCGTATTTAAAAAAATTAATTAATGAAAATATTACCTTTTCTCTTTTGAGTTTAATTTACATAAAGACGGATTTATACCAGTCGTTGGATCAAGCTCCCAACAAAAATGGACGGCCACACTTATCCAAAATAACCGACTGACCTGTTTTTATATATTAGTTGTTCGTTCTCATCTTAAAACATCATAAGTTGATGACGCTTCTGAGTTTGTACAACAAGATTGCATGTTTTTGCACACTCATTTGTACTTGATCTAATATGTGACGAATTTATGTTCCTTCCTGAGACATTTTATCTAGGTAAACTCTTTTCGAGTCTTCCATACTCTTTCTCATCTTCTATTTCTTTCTCCCTACGGGCCTACTAGAGTGATCTGATTGTATTCCTACTGAAGATTCATTATTAGTTTCTTCGAGATTTAATGAGACTCGAACTCCAGGAGACTCTGGTGTGGGAGTGTATGGTTCATATTCGTAACAAAAGTGTTGGTGTCTCTGCACAGTTGCCTCTTACGACCTCTGAAATATGGCATGTATATTTCGGATTTTCTGGATCTAACAATGACAGTAATTTACTACAATCATTTGCTTTTGTTGTTAGTTTTGAATTCTATTCCATGGAGAATTCTATAGGCGCCATCTCGACAAGATCATCCACATAACATGGTTTTCTTAGAGTGCCCACAAAATGTTATTGGGGCCTTTTTTTTCTCTCAAATGGTTTTATGGTTGTTGCTACTGACTAACATAAATGTTATTTGCAAAGACAGCTTACCCCGCTGGAGTTCGTACATACATAGTTACATACTTTTTCCATAAACCGACTAACCCATAATATTTGAACAAAAGAGATTCAAAAATGCACGCTTAAAAGAATTACTCTAACACCACTATAAATTTTACAAAGACAAATAATATTCAAGCAAAATAACTTAGTCTAATGGCAAGAGATGCGCCACGAGATTTTAGTACAGTACCCATACATATGTCCGTGCACATGATGCAGTGTTATTGTACTCCTACAAGGAAAGAAATAAAAATGAGCATTCTCTAAAATATTTGGCCATCAAATGACTATCCTATTCTTAAAAATTTATTTCTCGTGTTGGATTAGGACATAAACAAGAGGGGAGGAATAAATGAACTTTCAAATTCCAAAAGACGATCTTAAAGTTTTTATATGGTCTTTTAAAGTCCCAAATGTTTTTGTGATGATAGTTAAAGAGCGTATTTAATTCATGATGGCAAATAGTATTCACGATCACTATATAATGATGTAGTAACTCATGAGTCTTGAATCCCCATAAAAAAGGTAAACAAGTAAAATTCTCTAACTCAAATTTGATCAAGTTATTAGATTTAGGGCATCTATGGCCAATAGAAGTAAGGGCATATATTTTGAAGTTGAAGAGATAGTGCATGGGTAAAATTGTAGATTGGGTCAGTATGTTCCCCTAGCATTACAAATGCATGGACCAGGGTAGTGGGGTCCCATGGGCATGTGAAGGCCTAATAGACTCGTGAACTGAATAAGTGTACTACTGGGCCCGAGTGAGTGACGAGACCATTGACCCACCAACCCACTCTCTTTTGAAGGGGGGTGTTTGGCAATGGGTCCCACTACTAATTATCATAGATTAACTTAATTATGGATTTATGGTGAGTACTATGTGATAGAAACTTAGGACTTATCTTGATCTGCTACCCTGTTTAGGTCATTACTTTCAACTATAAAAGAGGGTCATACTTCAATCATTAGCTTAGTTTCTTAGTTAATCATTCATTGCTTTCTATTCCTAATAATTAGTATAATTTGAGCCTCCTTTTGATGCATTTGGACTTAAAATGTTAATGATTGACTAAGATAGAAAACACCTATTGATTCACTTTAAATGTTATCTTCCTTTTTAGTTTGAGTGGGGTTTATTTGATTTCGTATTCCACCTTTAGTATTATTCTGCAGAAGAAAAAAAAACACATTTATATTTTTGATTTGCCGTAAAATGTCCTAGAAAAGTGAATTAGAAGAACGACACAACATTATTTAACTTTAAATCTTATTATTATTGGAATATTGACTACTATTAGAATCTTGAATTCTATGTAATATTGTACTAGTTGTAGAAGAACACTACTTTTGCGTAGGGCCATAAAGGAATCACATCTGCAAGAAGACACGTTCTCAATTCTAAAGATGACAATATGATTTAAGCTAAATTGAACGTATATATATAACGTCACAATCATCTGTTTGTTAAATGTCATATCTAACTGACTAGCTCTGATAATGTCTCTGTTTAAGTCGTAACTCGCGGCACATGTTGTTGGTATAGCAAGAGACATGACCCACGCTTTATATCAATCTTCACACAACCTCTGCTCAAATGTAGTCTAAAATAGACCAAGCTCGGTGTGTTTTTTTTTGTTCTTCATACTAAAGAACATAAGTTCAAGTCTCTATAATTTATGTACATACACACGATTTATTGACTTTATATGCTACACAATCCTTGGTGGTCTCAAAACAAGACTCATTAAGTCCTTATAACTTTTTAAGTTTTGGAAAGAAGAAATTAGATACAAAAAATTTTTCGGCTTACTTTTTGTTAGTTGTTTTACTGTCTTAAAAATACACCGGCGATCGGCGGGAACATTTTTAGGTCAGGCGACCCACCAAATATATTACAAGTTTTTATATAATCACTCTTCTATTTCTTCACCCCTTTTTCAATAGTAGTAAATATATATTTTGTTTACTTTTAATCTCTCAATTTTGACCTAACATAGTTACTTCAAGATTTTTTTTAAAAAAATCCCAAAACACATGGGTGTTCCTGTGATGCTGATTCATTTGCCGACCCCACCTGCAATATTCTTCATCCTCCAGCTGTTTATTTGTGTATTTTTGTGTTTCAATTTGCTTAAATAATGTACAATGTCAAAATTTCATGACTTCAAATTTTTCACCCTAACTTCAAAAAAAAATATAGAGCTAATTTTAATATAGTTCTCTTATTTAACTAATTCATCTGATACGCTCTTTACAATTTACCAACTTCAATTTTAGGAAATCGTTAGCTTAACAAAGACATCGGATACTTAATGATTTTCGACTCTTTGTTAGGCACTAACCTTAATTCGAATAAATAAAGGGTCATTTGACTCTTTGGCTAAATTGGTCACTAACTTATTAGTTCTTTTTCTAAATATTCCAAAGCAAAACCCATGTTGAAACTGTTAGGAAAAATAACCTAATTAACTTGTTCAGTAATATGAAGATAAACGATGCGAAAGTAAAAGTAAAGACACCAAGATTATTTAACGTGACAAAAAACCCCTCCAAACTAGAAGGTAAAAAACCACGG
>BEHA01000775.1:258088-276201 GCA_002897215.1 Eschscholzia californica subsp. californica
TGATTTGTTTTCATTCATTTTCTTCTCAAAAGGAGGCTCCATATGATTTGTTAGAACATATGGTTGCTGCAAAATGGACTGAGCCAAACTTCCTTTAACAATGGTAACTGGAAATACGAACTTAATTATACAATTAGTGCCACAGAACGGAATGAAAGTCTGAAACAAACTTATTTTCAATGAAGAAAGAGTAAGATGCATCTTAAATCGTTCAAGACTCCAGCTTGAACCAATAAATATATGAATCGATCTCATTCAATTAGAAAAATACAACCTTTGTCTTTGTACTGGACAAAGACCAATTCAATTAGAAACTAGTTCACAGAGATAATAAGCGAAGTAAAATACTAGTGAATGTACTCAGTTTGTTACCTTTTCCGAACTTCTTCGCTTCAGGATCCATTAGAGCAGGGATATAAATGGACAGGAGTTCCTAATTGAAATGATAGTATAATCATTAGAAAAATTTAACACCATTTCTTAAATTAACAAAATTTCAGTTAAGCTAATCCAATAAAACTTAATCTATTGAAGTTCAAAGAAGGTAAAACATATACTATGTGTTCAACGACTTAATATTTCTAGTCACCATGACATCAAAATTCGAAGAAAAAAAACCCTAAAAAGTACAAACCCATTGTTATAGGATCAAAACCCTTTCTTTTTCCATGTCAATCTTTTTCTAAGTAATAGAATCTACTCGCTTTAGTACAGATAGAAGAAGATGGGTATTAGGGAAACAATGTGAAGAGAAGAATACGTAAATACCTTTTATCATCAACACGCCCAACCCCTAACCATTGATATCAGCTTGAAATAACTTTTTAATTAGGGCTTCACAACAAAATCAATGAGTTTTTACAAATCTTCGTCCTTTCTACAATGACAATTCGAGTAAGAAGTTTGAAACCCTTGAACTTACAGTTAAACCCTAGAATTGTGAAGTTATATAAAGTCCGTTTGTTTTTTAATCGAAATAAAAGTAGAAAGAACAGATAAACCCTAATAAATCTCCAAAATTGAAGGAAGCAGAAAATGTACGGAAAAGGTGAAGAGCAAAGAAAAGAAATAGAAGATCAAATTGATTGACGAATCACACAAGAAGAGAGAGAGAGAAGATGCGAGAGAGAGAGGAAAGTGGGCGGGTTCCCGCTAGGAACCTTGTTGAGATGAGATCTTCTAAGAAAAAAACATATTATAGGCTATTTCTAGACACATATTATAGGCCAATTGATTTGTATTTAGCAACCACCTTTGTGGTAACTATTCAACAAAAAAAACCACCTTTGTGGTAAGAGTAGACATTGGTCCAACCAACAACTGGCAGCTCCCTTTGTAACTACATATTCTTGGCAATATGAATGTTTCAGTTTCGAACCTAAATCCAGAAATATTGAATTTTAGTATAAATAAAATAGTTTATGTAGACTTTTATGCCATTTAATTCGTCAACTTTAGGCAATTTAATTTTGTCGAGCTTTAAGCTATCGTAAATCCAGAAATATTAAATTTTGGTATAAATAAAATAGTTTATGTAGAATTTTATGCCATATAATTCGTCGACTTTAGGCAATTTAATTTCGTCGAGCTTTAAGCCAGTAGTAATTTGACAGTTATCGTGTTTATCACATCGTATTGATGTATCAAAGTTTGTAATGACCACTGTATCAATATTCGAAAGAAAAAAAAAGTACACATTGGTCTATTGTTTATCATGTTTAAAACCAATGTATATGGGGATCCTTACCAAGTTTAAAACCAATGTATATGAGAATAAGGAATAACCCAGTCTAGCTAATCGGCTTCCGCTGTTATGGTTGATGTTTGTTATTGTTTCTATAATTTTCATGTTTTAAAAACCAAAACAGTATGTTATAGTTGATTTAGTTATAGTTGATTTAGAGCAGTTTCGTATGTAAAACCAAAACATAGTGGGCATAATGAATTATTCCAATGGGTTAAATTCCAGCTGACGGGCATTCCTTAATAGTCCCCACGTATAGCTCGGCTAAGTACACTGGCACTTAGCATTTTGTGTAGATGAGGAGAACTGAAAGATGATCTGAATCAACGAATACGTTAATAACTTGTCATAAATCTTAACAAACTCCCAACCAATAAAGCTAGTAGTATATTAGAACAAGAAACACACTGATATAAAGAGAAACCCTAGTTGATAGATTTCCTAGGGGAGTTCTAACATTTCATAACAGACACCAATCAATCTGACTTACAAATATTTTACAGAAACTATTACACATAGTAATGGAGGCAGGGTTGTTGCTGCAACCAGATGAAAACAACACTAAGAATGAATGCAAAACATAATATTTCACTCTGCAGCTAAATTATCGTACTGCCATGGATTGAACTCCGTTGATCCGACATCAACTTCATCAATGCTTTCCGAGTTATCCACCACAGCTCGATGTTCATTGTATTTACCGTTGAATTTGTACACTTCCAGGTCACCCCACGGTGTAGCAGATATTTCCTCAGTCATGTCGAACCATCTTGGAGTGAACTGATGTCCCTTGTCCACCCGGTTTTTCTTTTCGGCTCTCTGTCTGTCTTCTAATCTGAAAGTTCCGTGGAGCACAGATTCATCAAAACCATGAACAAATTTTGCAAAATATGGACTAAGAGGTCCAATCACCATAATCAGACCATAAGCAGTTGCTCAAGTGTAAATTAGTTTTCTAAAGAAGGCACGATTGAGGGACGCGTAAACTATCATATACAAAGTGAATTACTACAAGGGATTAACTACCTGTACTGTACTCTCAACAAAATAAAAACTACCTGTACTATACAAATAACTGAAAGCTAAAACAACTGATAATAAGAGACCTTTCATCTGAAATTGCTGAAAGCCAAGTTAAGTTCATTGGGTTTTTTCTTTGTAGAGGTCAGCAGACTTCTAAGGGAGTCTGGACCCCAAACCCCTGATCTTGAGGTCAGACACAAAGTTCTTGACCACTCCAGCCGAGGATCTTCGGCATGTTAAGTGGTTACGTTTCTGAACGACTGGTTGCAACTGGTCAGATCTAACTTGGTTATTGAACCACCTATTCGATAGGTTTAATTCAGGTCCCACTGGTCCCAACTCTGTTATAAATGGTATTGAGACTGTAATAGTTCATTCTGACCTTTTGACTCCAAATTCTCAATTAATACTACTTATAATTTAAACGTATATACAGCAGGAATAAAACATCCTGCACTTTTTTTAGATCATAAAGCTTTGGAGGGAGGAATATGTAAATACCTGCTCTTCTCGCTACCAGCCTTGGAGAGATCACCCTTCTCTAGTGCGTATCTATCAGGACGTAAACGGGAATCTGATGCCAACAACTTCCTCGGGGCAGTGTCTAAGCTGATTATCTTATGTGCGAAGTGTGTGTACTGAAATTTGTCATTTTCGGGAACATCAGCAACCCTCCATACCTGCAGCACAAAACCAAGAAATTTGCTGGTAATTCATAAGAAATTGCTTATTAACTAGTTCATCCTTTTGCAAAGAAAACTGATTAGATATTAAGAGAAAACCAATGAACTTCTTCAATATGTGTTACTCTTACGCATACTGAGGAAGTTCATTTGCAAATACTACTGTTGACTAATTATTGTCAAACTTAAAATTAATTTAACTGATCCAAACATATAAAATTATGGTGTATCAAACATGTATGTAGTCCAGGAGACATAGAAAACAGATCAACTGAAGCTAGATATTATGGTGACATGTATTTTTTTAGTACAAGCATAATATTGTAGCACCAAACAAGTATGTCATTAACCAAAAAAGGTACTCCGGGGTATTCAAGAAAATATTATATACACTACAAATAAACAACCGAGAGAAGAAAGCAACAAAGGAAAAAGAGAAGGATTGGAATTTGACCTCTTTTAGTTCAGTTCCTGAAAGGGGTTCTCCTTCCATGTCACATGGTTGATAACTCATTGAACTGTTCCATTTGCCAGTCATCAAAATCTTGGGTTCCTCAGCAGCATTGTAAACATATCCATCCACTTCATAACGACCAGA
The DNA here is from genome assembly GCA_002897215.1 of Eschscholzia californica subsp. californica. Taxonomy (NCBI): domain Eukaryota; kingdom Viridiplantae; phylum Streptophyta; class Magnoliopsida; order Ranunculales; family Papaveraceae; genus Eschscholzia; species Eschscholzia californica. The sequence goes on from BEHA01000775.1 coordinate 262,137, forward strand.
GCTGCAAAATTACAATTTTAATCAAGACTCCTGCAAATTCAACCTTTAACTACAAAATGAGAGGTATCTTTAAGTTTATCTTTTTCTCCTTCCATTTTAATTCTGGTATATGAAAAAGTGTGCAACTGAACACTCAATGGAACTGATTGTTTGACCAAACAGATCTATCATCACTCAGTCACAACCCCATGTTGTCCATGGCGCAGATGATTCAACTAAATCTTAGTTCGCTTCTTAAAGATTCAAATCAACTCAAATGAACTGATACAATGTAATAGTTGCAGCTCAAAGATCACTAAATCAAGTAGCCGTGGAAGTTCATCTCAAAAGAAAAGTTAAAATAACCATACCCAAACCAACCACATGGTTGAAAATTCAGTATAACTTTATCGCCAGTAGTAACGTTGGTCATGATCATGTCTCCTGCTGAGTCAACCCAAGTCCGTCCAAAAATAAGGTTGTGAGCTTTAGTTGGAGGGGGAACTAAATCTAGGACCACACCATCTCTTTTAAGGGTTACGCGTGTTCTGCATGACATACAAGGAAACAACATAAAGAACAACTTCAAAACTAAGTAGACCACTTAAGTAAAAAGTACGTGAAACAAGAAATCAGGATGTAGTCTATAATATAAACACATCATAAATGCTTAACGCATTGACTGTAGTAACGATTGAACAATATACGGAAACTTAATTGATATATACACATAAGTTATGAAAAAGCAAACCAATAACGTATCACATATTTACAGCAATGATCTCTATTTACTTTCCCGATTAGGATTTCAACTGATTGAACTTCCCAAAAGCTATCAATAAGAAAGAGGAGCAAGTAAGCATAATGATAATTTAAGGTACCTTCCAACAGGATAAATATCAACTGAATTCCCCAACAATTTAGTCTTCAACTTGGATGTCAAATCATAAGTGAAATGTTCATTTTCAGCGTGTGCGGCACCAATTGGGGGATGATGACTCACCTGAAATGGAAACAAGTTAATCATCTTGCCAGAAGCTGCATTTAAAATGGAAAGAAAATATAGAAACAAATAAACGATTTTTGATTATCAAATTAAACATAATTTAGCTTGATCTGGACTCTGTTCATCTTGAAAAGTAGACAAATGTTTCCAAGATAACCAGTATCTCGCAAATGCAATTTAGAACACAACAGAAAGACACTTCAAAGAAAAATCATGATCCGAACTAATTCACCTGCTCTGCAACAAATGTCACGCCACCGTGATTGACCATTTCATAGGTCTCACCAAGAATGGGATTGAAAGGCTTCCATGTCCTTTGTAATGCATAGTAGACAGATACTGCCCATGTTGCTGCAATAAACAACCCATGAGATTCATATAACTCACATATTACATTCACAAAACACATCAATCAAGAAATACTTACAAGCATAAACCATTCGCATCTGAGGATCCTCGCACTCATCTGCCAGATCCAACAAATGAGAGTACTCCATTATCTGCATAGGGAATTATAGAATTATATAATGCTTTCTGGGCAATGACTAACATCAACCAATTTCCAGTCCAAATAGACACAAACCTCGGCCATTTTCTGGAGAGTACTCATTGGTTCAAAGATAAAGACTGGAAGCGTCACCAGCGACGTAATATCCGACCCAATATAGTTTTTCATTATCTTCCAATAACCATCTCGTTCCTAAAATAAAAGGGTTAACCATTATAAACAAAAATTCAACAACAAAGGGTAAGTGAATTCACCAATGAACACGATTTTCCCAAGTTAATATTATTACTCAAAATCCAATAACTCAAGTATAGATGTTAACTCTAAGATCTGGTCAGGAGTAGAAACCCAGATCCCAAAATTGGATTTTGATGTAAAATAAGAGAAGAGAAGAGAAGAGATAAGAATACCTCCTGCTTCCATCTTCCTTTATCAGCTTCTTCTGCTGCATCTGATGTGCCTCCTTCTGGATTTATAACTTCCAGACCTTCGTACTCTTTCACACTGAAGAAATTATCAAACTGTTACAACTCCAGTACTAATAAAATCTTCCCCAAAAGGAAACCACAATTTTGATTGAACAAGTTAATGAAACTGTGCCAAAGATAGAAAACTTTTTAAGATGATAAAATCCACTAGTGGAATTTTCATACCTATTAACAGATTTGTGCATCGTGATACCAAGATTAGACAAACTAGATGTGATTGAGGAGAAAAATCCACCGCCTTGCTTTTGATCATTTGAAGCCATTTGAAGAAACCCTAGATAAGATGATTCTAGTGTGATAATTCTTAGTTATTAAATGAAAAATCGATATGAACGAAACCCTATTTTTGTCAAAGATACTTTGAGAGACGAAATCAACAAGTTCCTTTTAGATCAGGAAAATATTCAAATCCTAAAAGAGAGAGAGAGAGAGAGAAGATGGACAAGGAGTAGTGGAAGTCGCTGGCAGTTTTGGCTTTCAAAGAAGACTGTAATGTTAAATGCACTCACTATTTCTGTTATTTGAACTCACAACTACAACCATTTTAAGTCCCAGGGGGGGTGATATAAAAGTCTCAATCGAGAGAACTTCTCAAAAAAGGATAGAGGTCCGATCAATGCACCAAAAGAGTGCACAATATTCACATGGTGTGGAACGCGTTGGCTTTCCTTCTTTGTTTGACTTTTCAACAACTTGTTTCAGTCCCTTTTGACGCCCATCTATTAATTGTGACTTGTGAAGAGTACAATGAGGTAATTTCTAGAAAGGTCAAAATAATATTGAAAATGAGTAGAAAAGCACAAAACATTTGAAAATTATTATTCAGGTCAAAAAGTATGCAAATACTAAAATACCCTTTTTTGTCATTTAGTGTAACTAAATTCTTTTATTTTTCTTTAAATTTTAAATCGATATAACTTTTGTTTGAGATATCGGATTTCTATAAAAATTATATATTTAGAAATGATTTTTCATTAGCTTTCTAACAAGATCCACTTTCAATACCTTTTTAAAAAAAAAAAATCCAGAAAAAAAAATGGCGTTTTTTCCTTTACGTTTTTCTGCAAACGTGTTTGCAAAAGTCTGTTATGCAAACGTGTTTGCAAAAATATGTTATGCAAACGTGTTTGCAAAAATCTGTTATGCAAACGTGTTTGCAAAAATCTGTTATGCAAACGTGTTTGCAAAAATCTGTTATGCAAACGTGTTTGCAACAATCTGTTATGCAAACGTGTTTGCAACAATCTGTCTGTTCTGCAAACGTGTTTACATAATGTAAACTTAGAAAAAAATGGCGTTTTTTTCGTTTACGTTTTTCTGCAAACGTGTTTGCAGCAATCTGTTTTGCAAACGTGTTTGCAACAATCTGATCTGCAAACATGTGTTTGCATAATGTAAACTGCGAACATGTGTTTGCATAATGTAAACTGCGAACATGTGTTTGCATAATGTAAACTGCAAACTGTGTTTACATTATGAGAGAAAATAAGTTTTAGTGGAGAGAAAATAACTCTTGTTGTTATATAGTAATTGAGAGATGAAATTGGGAAAATAAAAAGTTTTATAAATCTTTGATATAACTTAAGATTACATAACAGTAGAGATGATACATGATAATCTTCGTGGTACCTTAACAAAAAGAAAACCATATAGCGTTCGCCATAACCGAGAAACTTCCATCTCGAAAGAAAAATAATTACCCATCCAAAAGCGAAAAACCTTACTAAGCCACTGCCTTTGCTTCTAAACTATATCGTTGTGTTTTGGCGGCTTCTCTTGTCATGTCCAATCTTCAAACTCAAAGTCAGTGGCATTGTGAAATGGAATTAGGCTTCTAAGTACCACCAAAGATCAAGCTAGCTTTAACGAGGCAGTTTGCATCTGAGTTGGTGAGCCGCATTCACATTAACTACTGTAGTGTCAAGATCGTACGTTCAATTAGTTCATAGATTCACTTCATGTACTCAGGGAGTAGGCATTGAAGCTGTTCCGAAAAGGCACCCGCGAGTTCTGTACAAGGTTCAGAGAAAGAGAGAGACAACATTCATGAGAGAGGAAAATAGAGCATTATTCGAGCGAAAAGATATGTTACCCTGAGGTGTGAAGTTGAATAGAGGGGAAAGAGGATAACCATTGGGCAAGCAAACTTTTGGATCCCTCAGATCATCGAAGAATGGGTGTCAACATGCTTCTAACTGTAGAGCCAGAAGATTATCGAACAAGATATTATAAAACAGATAAAATATTATTCAATCTCACTTAATCTATCAATCAAGAATTCAAGATATCGGTATTATGTATTAGAAAATAAAAGCCAGATTTGAGTAATAAAACTATTTTTTTTTGTTGAAAGGAGTAATAAAATTAAGCTCATCTAGAGAAAGAAGAAAAATTTACTTACAACACTACACTGCAAATTTGGTGAATATTGGAGTAGCCTTGTACAAGATCAATGGCTTCAGGAGGCATTCTCTTGTGAAAAACCTGCAAAATTGAAAGTTAATATCGAGTATAATAACGATTGTAAAAAACCTGCAAAATTAACTAATACAAATGTCGATCAAATAGAAAGATTTGAAATAGTTTTGACGGACCTTGTGCCATGGGCGAACTTTGATTTGTGAAAGCTTGAACTCTGTAATTTGAGTTCATTCATTTAATCTCTCTTCTCTGGTAGGAGTTCCCAAAACCTTATAGTGTGTGTGGAAATTTGAACTCTGTAATTTGGGTTCATACAGAACTAAGATTGCAGGAACTATTATAGAGCAATTGAAAAGTAAACCTAGTAAAGAAACCCTGAAAATTTGTATCTTCAAATATCACATAATTGCTTTAGTTTCCACTTAACAAAGTCAAGGCATTACAAAAACCAGATCTGTTTAGAAATTCATCAAATTTTTTTCATAAATAGCAAACCATATACATCTTTTGAAGAGGAAAACACAATTAGTGATATAATTTTCAATCTCCTGAACTCACTATAACTACTGTATCTGAAGCAAAATCACTGAAAACAACAAAACCTAACACTTAAAACCAAAATCAAAAGCAAACAAACGTTAGAAACCTTCAAAGAGATCACTTAGAGGAGAATTAGAAGCTCAGAAACAGTCACAAAGTTCATTTATTGAAATTTCAGCGATTTCATTACACAGAAAGTGAGAAAGCTCATAGGAGTTCCAGCATTATACTAGTAAGAACTCCAAATACCTAATTCGTTTAGAATCAACATCAATCCAGCTAAAAACTAGCTACATTAAACTTAAAACACACTCTGATTTGAAATTTAGGGGTTTTCAAGAATCTCTTCAGAGTCAGTAGTTAGGGCTTGTTGTTAGTGTCCATGATAAGTTGTGAGTGACATTTTGTAATGAATTAAGAGAGAAGGTCTGGATGAAGAGAGGATTACCTGAATGTTTGCATTTGCTAGGATTGTTAATCAATCAGAAGTGAGAATCCGAACATCAGATGATAGTGATACTACCGGATAATCGTCGGAAACAAAATTCAGTTTGTAGTTAGTACTAGAATTATGGTTGAAACTCTAGAACAACTAACAATAGTTTCATAAATCTCATTCTAACCTAAAAATGAAGCTGCCACAGAACAAGAAAACTTGAGTTAAAACCCCTCACCTATAAATGATAATTATTTGCTAGTTAAACTCTATGAAATCCTTTCAATTTAACCAAAAAAAGGGAATGAATTTATAAGATTCTTACAAAGAAAATACACATTTTTTTCAGAAGAATTGAGTCCTATATGTAGTAGTCAAGGAAGAAATTAAACCCTATTGTAATACAATCATAACCCATAACATAATAAGAGATGCTAAATTGGAGTTTCAATGCTTTATGGGGTTTGGAGGGTTTGGACAAACAGACAGTTTGGGGAACTTAATTAGCAAAAACAATAAGCAAAAAAGGAGAATCAAACAAACCGGTGGTGGGGAAATCGATTGGATTAGGGTTCTTCTGACAAGCTAAATCACACCATCCACTAGCTGCTCCAATCATTGGTGAGGTTCATTTTCTCTCTCCCATTAATTCAAATTCAACCAAGATCATAACCAAACCCTAATTTACCAGAAACCTCTTACTTAGAAGTTAGAACCACCATCACAACCCTAAATCATCGTTTTACAGAACTAAAGAAGATCACAGTCGAAACCCCAAAACCGCAGCTTCTCCTTCAGTGGTGGTTATGGTTTTGAGTTTGTTGCTAAGAAGAAGAACCTGGAAGTAGAAGAAAAGCTAAAGTCTGATTTTCTTTTTTTGTAGACCAAATAAGTTTTAGTACCTTCATCAAAAAAAAATAAGTTTTAGTAGGTATGGGTATTTTTGGAATGAAAAAAATTAGAAAGTGACCTGATTAGCAATTATCCATATTATTTTGATCCTTATATATCATTACCCATATTATTTAAGCAACTTCAAGTTATTAGAGTAAGTTACTTGCTTTTTTTGTTATTATGATAATATTTTGAACTCAAATAACCATTTTCTCGAGTACAATATCCACCCCTCCCCCTCCCCCTCCCGTTACGTGGATAATCCTCTCGCGACATCCAAAATGTTTAAACTCGTTCCGACTAAATGGGTCATGTGGTGGTTCGTGAAATTTTGACCACGTTATTCTATCAAAATAGCTACTATATCAACTAGCAATCTATATCTATATAATAAAACAGAAGGAAAACGATTACTGGGACAAACATCCTTTTTTAATAAAGAATATTATCTAGAACCCTTCTCAAAATTTTAAATATAGTCCTTGGTAGAAATAAAGTTACCTATTTAAAAAACAATAATCTTTTCCTTCTTAGAAATAAAATAACTAATTTAAGAAAAAAATAAAAAATAAAAAAATTTCAAGAGTTAAAAAAAGAAATTAAAATCTCTCTCTCTCTCTCTTTCTCTCTCTTTCGATAAAATAATAACTAATTTAAGAGAAAAAAATAAAAAAAAAAATAATAACTAATAAAATCTCTCTCGCAATAAAATATAACAATAAATTTCGTAACATTTGATTGATACAAGTGTCTGTGCCCTAGGGCACGGGATATACCCTAGTTTCTATTAAAAGTGAAACGTTTTACGGACAAGTTGTAAACACAATATTTAATTGGTAACATTGATCATATTTTGCAATGGTTTGATCTCATCTCCTCCAACCTAAATGGTTTTGGGCGAATCTAGAATGAAAATCAATTTTATAGCGTTCCAGTATTAATAACTTTTTGCAACTGTCGTTCTTATCTTTTTCTTGTTACAGATTTTACGGACCATCCGAGGGAGCAGGATTAATTTTGTAAAGTGACAAACTGGCAATATCAATTGAAAATGGTTCAATTTTGTAGATCCCACCCCCTGGAATCTTCGGTTGGAGCGGGTTAGGGCTAGAGCTCCCAAATTTAAATTTGGGAGTCCTGTCTCCTAACGTTGGACTTGGTATTATGTATAGGAAGTGGCGATTCTAGTGGGGCTTTTAATTATATAGATCAAAATAATATAAAAAATAAGTAGAAAAACACAAACCATTTGAAAATGATTATTTAGGTAGAAAAGTATACAAATACCAAAATTATACTTCACTTCTAGTAGGGATTTTAACTACAAGAGGTTGATGGGTGCATGTCCCCAAGACCCAATTATACTTCACTTCCCAGCGACTGGGCCACCTAAGAAATCACCAACTAATCCCATCATAACACCCAAACACACAAAAAAAAAAAAAAAAAAAATTCTACCCTTTACACCCAAAACTAGTCATACTGAATCTCCAAAGCACTTTTCTTAACAAGTTCTCATTACTTTTTGCTTGTTATTTGAGGTGCGTAGTTTAATTTCTTTTGAGTGAATACATAATTGTGGTTTGTATTATTTATTACGACATTCATTTATTCATCCATAGATCATAATTGGTTAAACTTTTTTTTCATTTCTAATTTTCTTTTTCTGAAAGTAGTTTAAATTAAACTTCCATCAGACCCTTTTAGTCGTTCGTATCCTAAAGGTCGCCGGCCGACCAATTTTTCGGTCGGCGACCTTCAAAAAAAAAATTCTCTTCTTCTTCCACTCTCTTGTTTTCTTTTCTTCTTTTTTCTCTTTCTCTCTTGTTCTTTCTCTCTTTCTTTCCCTCCCTTCTCTTTGTTTTCTCTCTCTAGACCTCCGACGAAGTGAAGTCATCGCTGAAGGTCTGATGAACCAGCAAACCAGACCTTCGAAGGTCTGGTTCTTTGCATGGTCTGGTGAACTAGGCCTCTGGCAAAGACTCTACTTCGTGGAGGTTTCAGAGAGAAAACAGAGAGAATGGAGGAAAAGAGAGAGAAAGAAGGAGAGAGAGTTAGAAGAGAGAGAAAACATAAGAGAAGAAGAAGAGACTTTTTTTAAAGGTTTGAAGGTCGCCGATCGGAAAATTAGTTAGCCGACGACCTTTGCGGGTGAAAACGATGAGGTGGCGAGAAGATGAGATGGCAGTGAGAGGTGGTGAGATGGAGGAAAGAGAGATGATGACTGGTTAACGGAGTTATAACGGTAACTCAAAAAAGGAGTCTTATGGGTTTTTTGATAAAGTAGGGGCTAGGCAGGAAGCTGGTCACAAAATTGGGGGTTATTTGGGAAACAACCCAAAAAATATTTGTACCCTTTACACCCAAAACTAGTCATACTGAATCTCCAAAGCACCTTTACTAACAAGTTCTCGTTACTTTTTGCTTGTTATTTGACGTGCGTAGTTTGATTTCTTTCCGATTAATACATAATTATGGTTTGTATTATTTATTCAGACATTCATCCGTAGATCATAATTAGTCAAACTTTTTTCATTTCTAATTTTCTTTTTCTGAAAGCAGTTTAATTTAACTTTCATCAAACCATTTTTGTCGTTTGTTTCCCAATCTTCTTTTAAAGAATGTGATTATATTAATAATAATTATTAGTATTTTATTATTACTACTAGGGTATAGCCCGTACCCGTATGGCACAAAAATTTCTATATTTATGTTATACAAAATTATCAAATATTTTGGTCTTATATACATATTGAAGTAATAAAAATATATTTAAAATAATAATCGAGATTATATTGAGTTGTTTGAAGGGAAAAAAGAGGAAAGAGGGAAAAAGAGTTTGAGAGTTTTTAGGGAGTGGGTAGTTATTTTGACTGTTAAGTACCTATCTTTTTAAAGACTCTTTAAAATGAAGGGCCATGATTTACAAAAGAAAATTGGACGACCGAGATTTATAAACCAAAGTTATGACATGGCACCAAAACCTATGTCATTTGTTATATGCTAGCACGTCTAGGTTTTCGTTCGGTTTACGTGGCGTCAGACGGCGACTTACGTAAACATCGTGTTACATGCACTCCAGTGAATGTCTAAACTCGTTGTGATTGCGTTACAAAGGTTTTTTAACACGACTGGCGTAAGCCCGACGGGATTGACCGCGCCCGCAGGGCGCGGGAGATACCTAGTCTAAGATTAACTAATTGTTAGGATGTGATTCTGTAAAAAAAAAAATTTACTCAACTAAAACACCCATAATTTTTTTTTCTTAGCCACAACCATTAAAGATTATAGTAACTCGTAATTTGTTCATAAATGTGTTTGACGACGGGAGTGACCATGGTAGTAAAATGTCTTTTACTTTACTTTTTTTTGTTTTTTATTCGATTTTATTATAATATTTGGCGTAAACCATGAACAACAAGCAGATTAAAATGAGTTAGAAAATTATGATATGAGTACAAAAACTATGGTCACAAAAAATTAAAACCAAAATTATATAGGAAAGGATGACACCGCTTAAGAGTTTTTTTTTTTTTTATATGAAGGCCGCTTAAGAGTTAGTAGTAACTAAAGTAAAATAATAAGGTAAATATAAATTGAGTTAACACTACTATGGACAACAACAAACTACGAAAAATACGGAGATGATTTTTTCTCTCTTTCTTGAATAAAGTTATTGATCTTAGTCTTATCATCGTTTTCTAACTCATTTTAATCTGTAATTTTTTCATGGTTTACATCAAATTTTATAATGAAATCGAATAAAAACAAAAAAAGACAAAAAAAAGAAAAGGAAAGGAAAATGGCACCGTAGTGAGTTAAAAGTTTTTCGGAAACATTTAATAACCTTCTAAAATTGATCACTGTCCTTCAAATTCACATCCAAAAATTTGAAAAAAAAAAATACAGAACTATATATCTCCATAAGACAAAGACAATAACAATGAATAAGAACTTCAATGTGAATGAATGATTCCTTTGAGATTGTGAAAAAAGGAAAAAAATAACAAACAAAATGTTGAAGATGATGATCAAAAGGGTAAAAATAAAGTGGTCTACTGTCCATGGATTACTACCAATAAAAAAAAATTATAATAAATTTACAACTTGCATTTTCAAATATTTGTCCATGGTTGTCCTAGTCATATTTTTTTTGTTCCCAATCAACATTATTATTAAACCCAGTCATAAATTAAAATTATAAACTAAAATTTTTGTCTGCAAACTCTCAAATTAAAAAAAATATATAAAAACAGGAAGAAATTCAAATACATGGAGATTTTTTTTTTGGTCAGAAACAACTTTTTAAAGTTCCAATGATCTAACAAACTTAATTATTTATTTGTTTAATCTAATTATGACATTATTTTCACCTTCATATCTCAATGATTTTTTCCAATTTAGAAACCAAAGAGTTATTTTTTTTTGTTCCCAATCAACATTATTATTAAACCCAGTCATAAATTAAAATTATAAACTAAAATTTTTGTCTGCAAACTCTCAAATTAAAAAAAAATATAAAAACAGGAAGAAATTCAAATACATGGAGATTTTTTTTTTGGTCAGAAACAACCTTTTAAAGTTCCAATGATCTAACAAACTTAATTATTTATCTGTTTAATCTAATTATGACATTATTTTCAACTTCGTATCTCAATGATTTTTTCCAATTTAGAAACCAAAGAGTGACCCTTTAGAATCATAACCCTCACTGTCTCCCTCTATTTCTTATACATAAGAGTTATATCTGACCTTTTGGAATCACAAACCTTATTGTCTCCCTCTAAAAAGCTTAAACTCACAACTCTATTCATTATAAGTTGTTCATTATCTTCTTTTCTCTCTCTTTCTGCCATGGTTAGCCGCCTAGGAAGTAATATCGATAGATGAATCTTAGGGAAGTAAAGTGACCAAAAGGGAGGATGAGCAAGACAAAAGAAGTGGAAAAGATTGGCAAATACAATTCTGAAAGCATAAAGAGTAGATAATGATCCTTTCGGGACATAAATTTTGGCAAATACAATTGAGTAATACAAAAGAATTCATTTTTCTTGAGAGGACACATCCCAATCTTTATCTCCAACATCGTGTCGTTCCTCTGCAGAAGATTATAACCAGTAAGTTCATCAATAAACAATAAATTCAAGCATGATGAAAAGTTAGTGAAGAAATAGATTATAAACAATAACTGCAACAACATTTGATGAAAAGTTAGTGAAGAAATAGATTATAAACAATTACTACAACAACATTTGATCAAAAGTTAGTGAAGATATAGATGAAACTACTAAAAAGATCTACACGACCGACTTTGTTCAAAGCAAAGAAGAATACAGTTGTTATATATGTACAGCCCAAATTATGGAGAGAAAAGAGGAATTCGGTTATTTACTTTTAGAGAAAATTTTGGAGATGTGCGGTTCCTCCCTTCCCACAATTTGGGTAAATGACGATTATAACTTTATTTAAGGGCTTTACATGTTACCATACTCCATAACTCTGAGGGCATAAAAGATAGTAGTCTGAACGGTTATAAGAGTAGTTATTTAACATGTGTCTTTTATTTTAGACGTAAGATCACATATTCAAGATTAACTTCCCACTAATTAATGGCTAAAATTTAAGGGAAGGGATTGAACGATAAGGATTTATAAATACCAAGTTATGACATGGCACTAAAACCTAGCTGAATTGTTATATAGATATTTTGTGGAATACATTTTGAAATATAATTTTGAATATGATTTTTAATTACCAGAATATCAAAGGGATGACGACTCATCTTGTGAGATTCTAGAAAAAAATGTCACTTGAAAAAAGTTGTCAACCGACTACATTTTTCTGGCGACCGTCTTTGATAAAAGAAGGTGAGGTGGAGGAAAGAGAAGGATGTGGTGTAGGAAAGAGAATGATGAGGTGAAGGAAAGAGGTGAATGAGGTAGAGAGGAAAAAAGTACAAGTCGGATAAGAAAATTTTTAATTTCAAAAATGCCATAAGGATAATATGGTAATTGTACAAACTTTGGGGCCAATCCGAACTCCCGGACACAACTGGGGGCCAAACAGGAAGCCCGGATACTTATGGGGCCACATCGGCCAGTCAGTTACAAATTAGGGGCCGAAACGGAATTAACCCTAGTTTTTCTAAATAGGGGGAGAATTTTGAATATTTCTCACTCTACTTCTAAACCCTAGTTAGCTCGAACCTCAATCTCGCTCGAGTAATTCTTCACAAGGGTTACTTAATTTCGAGCATGAAAGAAGGGAAATCAGTAAAACCTAACCTTCATCACCATCATCAACAGAATGGTCACATTTTTCCATTCAATTTTGCTAAATATTTAGATCCCGAAGCTTCTTGGGAGAAGGTAACGACATTGTTTAATCCTCAAATATTTTCTGTTTTTGTTTATGGAATTCGATCATAAGTAAATTATGTTTTGTAAACTTTTGGGCAAAAAACATGTCGAATTGTTGTTGCCATGATCATTTTAAGTCAGATTAGGTATTGATAACTGTTCTTTACCCATACATATGACCTAAATGTATTATTGATTGCTGATTTGTTCTTATGCAGGACCAATTAGGAGATTTATTGCACTGGGTTAGGCAATTTCTAGGTCTAATTTGTGGGTTAATTTGGGGTGCTGTTCCTTTGGTTGGTGCTATATGGATAGTTGTGTAAGTAATACCCTTTTCTTTTTTTCTTGAAGTAATTGTCATTCAAATATGATTTTTTCTACTTGCCCATGAATTAGTCGACTTTTATTTGTCGTACCTTTTGGTATTGTATTTACCACTGATGGACTGCTTGTATTTCCTATAGGTAGTTTGAAAGCTTTGAAATGTCGGGTAGAGGCCTAACTATGCCCTTGTACTTTCTTTAGGAGATAGTCGATTTTGTTTAGTTTTTAGGGTGTGATCAAATTTTTTATTTAGCCGGAATTGAGTCGATTGTCGATTCAAGTATCTTAATACCCGTGTGAGTTTAATTGAATGCTATTGGTTCGTTGAGTAGATGTTGGTGCAACAGAGGAAGCGTAAGAATCTTCTATGTTACGCACACATTGTTCTAGAGTTCTCTTCTAAACAGGATTCCGACTCTACTCTCTGAAGTCAGAGTTGAGTGGGTTGAAGTAGATTCATGATCTCCCTAAGCGCTAGTTGCCTGTTCAAAGGTCAGATCTTTAGAGCGAAAAGATATAGAAGATGTTGTCCTGCTACTGAATAGTTCTATTATGATAAGATTGGGTGAATAATTTAGTACCGCCATTTTTGTAGTTACATTTTTTAATGCTTTATCATGTTAAAACATTGTTTTTAGAAATGTCGGTGTGCCTAAGTTTGAATGAAGTTTCTTATTCGTCAAAATAGAAAAAGTAATCTCCAGGCTATGAATTCATGAACCATATGAGATGGGTCTGGGAAATCTAGTTCAGGTGAATAGCAAAATAGCAACTCATTACTTTTCCCTTTATGTTATACTCAGTAAATGATTATTTTAGTGCTCTTAAGTCAATTGGAATCAGATTGTTAGCTGTATTATTAACTGACTGAGAGTGAAGCCTCTAGGTTTTCGGTAAGAACTTTAATTCAAGTTGGAGAATATTAACTTCTAATCTTGGATGATGAAGCACCCTCCTAACCTATGTTGAAAAAGTCGGGACTAGTCCCAGACTAGTCCCCAGTCGCCATTGTGGCGCCTCGACTAGGGACCAGGTCCCTAGTCGGGACTTATTAAGCATAAAGCCCCGACTCGGCCCGACTAGGGTCGGGTCGACTAGTCGGGCCAG
>BEHA01000775.1:286947-298139 GCA_002897215.1 Eschscholzia californica subsp. californica
TTTGGGGAAATTCCCTCCAAACTACCTGGTGGTAGTTTGGAGGAAGATTCCCTCCAAGCTACCTTTCGGTAGTTTGGAGGAATTCCTCCAGGCTGCCTTTCGGCAGTTTGGAGGTTTTTCCTCCGAACTACCGTGGGTAGCTTGGAGGCATTCCTCCAGACTGTTGTTAAGCAGTCTGGAGGTCGGTATTAACTTTTTTTTTCCTTTTAAATCAAAATTGATTATTTTTTGAAAAATTTGTGTATATATATGTGTGTGTGTGTGTGTGTGTATATATATATATACATGTGTGTAAACAAATGTGTGTGTGTGTATATATATATACATGTGTGTAAACAAATGTGCTCAAGTGACATATAATTAAATAGACAACAAATGATTTTTGTGGGGGGTCTCAACAACTATATGACACATTTATTTTCAAAGGTCTCGACCAATGTGTGAAACACATACCTTTTTTCTGGGTAGTACACTTGTCGAAATCCGTGTTTTGCTATTTATGGAATATTGGCCTTGAATTTGCTTGAAGTAGTCTAGATGGACTAAGTGTCGGCTCGTTCCTTAGGTGTTATGATAGTATTAGATGCCTAGACATTTCAAGTTTAGCGGGACTTTAGTTATCCTAGAGAGACCAAATATAGTCCAATTGGACTAAGTGTTGGCTCAATCCATTTAGCGGGACTTTAGTTGCCCTAGAGAGACCAAATATAGTCTAGCTGGACTAAGTGTTGGCTCAATCCATTTAGCGGGACTTTTGTTCCCTAGAGAGACCAAATATAATCTAGCTGGACTAAGTGTTGGCTCAATCCATTTAGCGGGACTTTAGTTGCCATAGAGAGACCAAATATAGTCTAGCTGGACTAAGTGTTGGCTCAATCCCTTTAGCGGGACTGTAGTATTGAACATCAGAATATTTGCAAGGGCGATGATTTCTTCAATGAATTTCATGAGTTAAGTTACACAATAAAAAAAAGTACGTATAAGGAACATTGCAAACAAGTAAGAATGAGTTGAGTAAGAAGTATTACAAAGTAATTCAGACTCGAGGTTTGTCATCTCGAGCTTAGTGGCGAGAATTTCTCTAGTGCTCTTCTCGAGCTTGACCTTCGGGGTTGTTCTATCGTCTACTGAGTTGGCCCAGGGGCTAGCATTTTTGAATGCGTTCATCTAGAATGGTAGACTTTTGAGACTTTGTAGTTGGAGTTAGAGTCGAGAGCCTTAAGGCGTCATTCTGCCATGTAGAGCTCGAGGGTGAATTCTTTCAAGAAGAGAGTGAGATCTCGAAGCCGTTGTGTTATTTTGATGACTTTGAGGTCTCGAGCTTTCCTTCTCTTTCGGTAACACCCGAGGTATTTATATTCCCCAGGATGTATCTATCTCGAACCTTCCTTAGGCCGGGTGGAGTCTCGGAGACGTCTAGACCGCTACAATGTGTAGAAAGAGAATTAGAGGAAGGGAGATTAATGGCGCCTTGTGTGGATCAAGTGGTTTTCTGTCGTCTCGGGATTGAGGTCGCCTTGAGGTAGTGTAGGGCTCTAAGTGTCTACCATCTGACCTACGATCTGTTCGTCTCAAGCGACGTTCTCGGGATCGCTCATCGCTAAGGTAGTGTCTGCTTCGATGGTACTCGTCTTCTTCCCAACGGATCTCTACCCAAGCTCGAGCAAGGACATCCTCCATGGTGGTGCAGTTGAACTTGGTGAGTTCTTTGTAGAGTTCACTGTCTGGAAGTAACCTTTTTCGAAACGCATCCACTGTCGTCTCTTGGTTGCAATAGGGGATCGAGACTTTCTCTCTGTTGAACCTCCCTACATAATCTCTAAGTGGTTCACCTCGCCTCTGGCTAAGTCGGTAAAGGTCTCCAGAGAGCTTCTCTAACTTCTTACTACTCGCGAACTGTTCAACGAACGTGTCTGTCAGCTGGGCAAATGAGGCGATGGAGTTGTTCGGCAGGTTGGTGTACCACTGGAGAGCTGGACCAATGAGGCTCGACCCGAAGCTTTTGCACATGCAAGCCTCTCTAAGGTCCCTGGGTATGGCTGCAGTGAACATCATTTGCTTGTAGGATGCAATATGGTCGTCTGGATCTGAGGTGCCATCATACATTCTCATACTTGGGAATGAAAATTTCTTCGGCATCTCCACTAAGGCGATGGCGTCGACGAAAGGGGAGTCTGCATAACTCTGTGGTAGACTCTTTCTAAGGGGGGTTGGGACTCCTGGAATGCGAGTGATCAGAGCCTCCATCTCCGCCAATTTTTTAGCCATCGCCTGCTCCAAGGGGGTTCCTGTAAAGCCAGAGTTCAGACCATCAGTCAACAGACTAAAGGGTACACTAGTAGGTAGTAAAGTAGGAGGAGTAAGGGAGGATGAGAAAAGAGGGGCAGTCATCGACTGCGATTGTTGATTGGTTTGAGCTGAGCTTTGGAAAGATGGTAATAACGTCATTGTCGGAGTCGTAGTATTAGTCACTGGATTCGAAATCGAGACGCCAATGGTGTCAGACTGGACGGTTGGTTGGCTAGAGAAGTTTCCTGCTTCAGGGGTCACCAAGGATTGCATCGGGTTGACTGGAGTTCGAAACCTAGGTCCTGTTGGATACACCATGGCGAGTTCAGTAACTTTTTCTTGAAGTAGTTGATTTTCTGCTCGAACCAGAGCATTCTCCTCCTCCAAGGCCTTAAATTTTTGGGCATTTTCTTTCATCTGAGCAGTGAGTTCGGCGATCTGGGTCGAGACATCGTTTGGTGAGGCTACCATTCCTTCTTCCATTGATGAGGTCGTTTGAGATGTTAGTTGAAGGGGCCCCACGGTGGGCGCCAAACTGTGGACGGTAGAAAATCACACAATTAATGGATCGTCGATTGGTGGGCCACCGACAACTTGGGCTTTAGACCTCGAGATGGACGAAGTTCCGGTTGGACCTGTAGACGGACAAAAACAAGTAAAACCGTGAAGTCTTGGGGACACCGGGATGGTGTCTTGCCAAGGGCACTCCGACGGTCAAGTCAGCAAACTGTAAAAGATAAGTATTTAAACGATTGAATGCTGAGGGTGTCACCGTGTTGTATCGTCGGAGGGTGGCTAGACTCGTAGAGTGGCCGGAGCTTCGACTCTACGGGATAGTTGGTCAGATTGATCTCCTGGAGCAGGTCGAGAGGTCGTCTCGAAAGGACTTCAGAAGGACTTCGAGGGTGAAGGAGCTTGAAGATGTAATATCGTCGTCTAGAGTGATCCCCTAGAAGATTACCCTTCAAGTCTTCTGGAATTCGAAGGTCGATTATCGTCGTCTAGAGCACTGATCAGAAGATACTAAATGTGTGAGAGAGAGAGAGAAGAATGTTCTGTAGTTTTCTCGTCGGTATTCGATGCCTTTGGAGTCTGAGTCTCCTTCTATTTATAGGCGACTGATGGACTCGTGGAGTCCGTTAGATCCGAGATAATTGGGGTCGAGGGTGACCCCAAACCCTAAGGGAGACTCGTTCTTGGCCGTCGATCTGTCACCTGGAGTAACTCGATCGTACGACTACGCCGCCTCGACTTTAGGCTCTTCGTAGTCTGAGATCGCCTAACGGTACTTAAGGCGACGTGGGGTTTTAGAGGGACTTCGTCAAATGAATACGTGGCGAGGTCTCCGGAGTTGAGGTTGACTCGGTAACCGGCAGACTCGGTTGAGGGCGACCAAGGGGTGCTTGGAGTATTGTTGCTTTTAATAGGTTATTGTTCGTTTAGATGGACGTTCACAAGGGCTTAGAGCCGTTTGGACCTTTAGTTGGCCGAATTCCACGTTGGAGAGTGTCCAACTGGTAGGCAAGTGGGTCGGGCCCAAGTGATATTTGTTCGAAGTAGGCTCGGTCTAGGCGACCTTTAGACGAAGTGGGCCCAACACGATTTTTGACCACTACATGGGTTTAATTTTGTGGTGAGATGACACTAAGTCCAACTTGGTCCCCAATTTGTGACTAGTTGGAAAATTTAGCTCACATGTTTATCCATCTTTCTAGCTTCCAAGACCATGATTTTGTCGGTTAGACTTAACACTCATATTTTTATTATTATTATTTTTTTACTTTCTGTTTTAGAATTATTTATTTTTTGTCCTTTCTTTCTTCATACTAGTCAGAATTGGTTGCACACAACGACCAATCAAACATCGGCAACAACCTCCAATTTTTCCCTTCTTCTGATTACCACCTCTATCATCCTTTATGTCTTTCTCTCTAACAAAGTCAAATTGTGGTTTACCCGATTATGGTTTTAAATAAACCTTAAAATTGAGGTTTCTTACCTCAAACCAAATCAGAATTTCTTCCCTCACCCAAATTGGAGTTTCTTCGGACCTCATTATAGATTTCTAGTAGATAGAGAGGTTGGCAGACCACCATTCACATCGACCTATCCGACGACCAGTTTCGATGATTATGGAGACACGAAGGATGCAAGCAACTTTCTTAAAACAAAAGGCTGTAAAGGGAAAGATAGAGTTAATTCCTATATGACCCCCTACTTTGTGACCAGCTTCCTTTATGGCCCCAAATTTCTGTAAATTCAAATATGGCCCCCTATTTTCATGGAAATGCCATAACTACCCCTCCCATTAATATATTTTGAAAATAAATTTAGTTAGAAAATATCTCTCTCCACCTCACTTCCACCTCACATCCCTCTCCACCACAAATGTCTCTCACCTCATCTCTCTCTCCACCTCACCTCTTTCATCTCCGACGGAGGTCGCCGACCGAACAATTTTCCGACCGGCAACCTTCAACATAAAAATAGAAAAAAACTATTCTGTTTAAACTCTCCTCTTTCTCTCTCTCTCTCTTAACAAAAAAAGAAAAGAAAATCCTCCCTTCTCTCTCTCTAAATATTCCGGCGAAGGGGTTCCCCTTCGCCGGAAAAACCAGACCTTGAAAGGAGGATATTTTTTTAGAGAGAGAAAGAGGAGAGTTAAAAAAAAGTTTTTCTTTTATGTTGAAGGTCACCGACCGAAATTTTTTCCGGCCGGCGACCTTCGTCGGAGAAGAAATAGGTGAGGTGGAGAGAGAGATAAGGTGGAGAGACATGTGTGGTGGAGAGGGATGTGAGGTGGAGAGAGATATTTCCTAACTAAATTTATTTTAAAATTATATAAATGAGAGGGGTAATTATGGCATTTCCATGAAAATAGGAGCCCATATTTGAATTTACAGAAATTTGGGGACCATAAAGGAAGTTGGTCACAAAGTAGGGGGCGGAATTAACTCAAGAAAATAATCATTGCCAAGTTTGAGTAAGGTTGTGTTTGTTTTTTTAACTTTTCAGATCTGAAATCTGAATTGGGTTCCAATTTAGATTTCAGATGTTTGTTTTTTTTCTTTAGTGAAATCTGAAAATTTAGCTGAATCGTGCATTTGTCTGAATTGGCTGAATTAGAGCCCATTTTATTCAGACTTTAAAAAAGTCTGAAATGAAGACATAAATTCTGAAATATGTAAAATGTCATATATGCCCATATATTTAGAACAATCTTTTTTCTCCATCACCACTACCACCACCAAAACAAACCACCACCACCACCAAAACAAAACCACCACCACTACCACCACCACAGACCAACACCACCACCACCACAGTCCACCACCACCACAGCTCACTACTATATACCACCACCGAAAACCACTACCACCACCACGCCGCCGTCATGAAAAACACCACGAAGACATCCACAAGAAACCCCACGAAAGCCACTGTAGAAAAGTATGTGAAAACTCGTCGGATATGTGAGAGTTTTCTTGGATCCCTAGGGTTTTTCAATCAACCAGAGATATAGGTCATGGATGAAAAGCTTTAATGGATCCCTAGGGATTGTGGGCTGGTTTTGATACATATACATATCTAAATCCTTAATAGAACATAGTCAGACCAAATTTTGATCGTATTTGAGAGATGGGTTTAGTGTTATGTGTTAATTATTTAGGTTTTGTGATCTGCTGTGTAGAGAGAGAAAGGGAAGGGGAGAGAGTGAGCAGGAAGATAATGAGAAAGGTAAGAAGAAATTAGGGTTTTTTTTAAAAGAGATACATGAGGGTATATATGTCAAACCTATAATTCAGATTTAACTATTCAGATATGATAAACAAACATCTTACTTGGAAAATAATTCAGATTTTTCAGATTCAGCCATTTCAGTTCAGCCAATTCAGATTCAGTAGTTCAGATTCAGACTCACAAAGAAAAAACAAACACAACCTAAGACTATCATGGTCTTGGAGCCCAAATTGGAAGCTATACAACTATGGGGGCCAAATTTTCAGTTGGTGTCAGATTGGGGGCCAAATTAGAATAATATAAAAATATGACCGGCGATTACTTACTAGGTTTCAGACTTGTAAATACTCGAACCCTCCAGAAGTTTCTGGAAGAGTGAAGGAGAGGAGTCGGTCGGGATTTGAAGAAAAGAAAGTCTATTCTTATAAGTAATCTTCTCGGTTATTCTTGGAGATTAAGAAGAGATTTTCAAGCAGTTAAGAACTGAAAAGAATTTGTTGTGATTTTTGGTTGGAAAATATGGCGAAAGATGGATCAAATTTGGAAGGGATACTCAAATGGAGTCTTGCTCATAGTGATGGTACTCGTCCCTCTCGAAATTTGAGGTAAACTTCTCTCTATAAAACTCAAAATATGATCAATATGGTACTTATTTTTATGAATAGCTAGGTATTCCTGAATTAGGTATTTGTGAATTAGGGTTTTGGAATGTCTTGTTTAAAGTTAATTAATTGTTGTTGGTTTGGATTGGGTTAGTGAGGAAGATAAGAAATGGTTTATGGAAGCAATGCAATCTCAGACAGTGGATGTGATAAAGAGAATGAAAGAGATAACTATTGTCATGAAAACTCCTGAGAATGTATTGAAGGATCAAGGTGTTACATCAGCTGATATTGAAGGTATATATTACCATCATCATATATTTTTTTTTCCCTTGTTCTTGTAATGAACTTGTAACTTAATTTCTTCCATATATGTTGTTTTTGGCAGATATGTTAGATGAATTACAAGAGCATGTTGAGTCCATTGACATGGCTAATGGTAAGTTCATTCCCATTCTTGTGCTTTCTTCTGTCTGAAATTTAGCTCTAAATTGTTCCTGGAACCTTGCTCTAGTTATTATGTACACATTTTGCATTTTGAATCGCTTTTGTTTCTCCCATTCTCCTTTCCCTGTTCTGGGAGTTGCATATTTGATATAGGATTATCCAATCATTTGACCAAGGGCATATGATAAGATATAAATTCTTTTCTTTTGTTAAGTTTGAAATTTCGGGATACGTATAATCAGTGAGGTGATTTGAACTTTGACTTGTTAAAAGTGGAAAGAAGAAAGCACATAGTAGAAAGGCCCTCTAGTGATACATCGTTTTGGATTGCCGAAGACCTAATTTCCTAACGTCCTTGGTTAAACAGACAACAAACTATGTAAATCAATGCAAACTTGTTCAATTTATGTGCACACCTTACGTATTGTGCAAGCCTTATTTTGTGAAAACCCTTTCAAAACTTACACAGGGAACTGAAGCCCGAATGACAGGGTGAATTCTTTTTAAGCCAAGCTTTGTTTTGGTAAACAATTTTATGCTAATTTTCGATTCTCCAATTAGCTGAGATTATGAATTCTATCATTATAGTCGATAGAGATTATGAGTGACATTGAGTTTGTTAAGTCACACTAAAATATTTATTGTAGTCAATTGGTATGTTGTGGTAATGTGGCAGATCTTCATTCAATAGGTGGTCTAGTCCCTCTGCTGGACTATTTAAAGAACACACATGCTGGGATAAGAGCAAAGGCTGCTGAGGTTGTGACCACTATAGTTCAGAACAATCCCAGGAGTCAGCAGCTTGTAATGGAAGCAAATGGCCTTGAACATCTACTCTCTAACTTCGTGTCGGATTCTGATGTAACTGTTAGGACCAAAGCTCTTGGTGCCATCTCCTGTAAGTATTCTTTTGTGCTATTTCTTTCTTACTGCCCTATTAAGACTAGCACGTTAAGAATTTTATATAAATATTTGTTAATGTGTTGCATTGGTATGCTTTCAGCTTTGATTCGAAACAACAAACCTGGTACGACTGCTTTCAGGCTAGCGAATGGTTATGCAGCACTAAGGGATGCATTAAGTTCAGAGAGTGTGAGATTTCAAAGGTGCTATACCCTATACATATATACATTTCTTGGTGCTCCCTAGTCATTGTTCCCTTAACTACCTCTTGCTTGGACATGTGAAATTGCAAAATAGATCGTTTAAATTTTTTTCCTGTTTCCTTTGTTGCTTTATGAGATAACCGTATTATTGTCAATTCGGGTGATGAAATTTGTGCTAATACGAGTGAATCATCTACAGGAAAGCCCTCTACTTGGTTGAGTACCTGCTTCAGGAAAACAGATCAGACTGCGGCGTGATTACAGAGCTAGGTTTTCCTCGTTTGATGATGCACCTTTTGGCATCCAGTGATGATGCAGATGTACGTGAAGCTTCACTCAGAGGCCTCCTTGAACTTGCTCGAGATGATAAAGGAGGGGCCAGTGGAGGTAGTTTGTTTAAAGATGATGTGAATCTGAAGCAAATTCTAGAAGAGAGGGTAAGAGGTATCAGTGCGATGACACCAGAAGATCTGGGTGCCGCCCGGGAGGAAAGGCAGTTGCTGGATTCACTATGGAATGCTTGCTATGAAGAACCATCACGGCTTCGAGAGAAGGGTTTACTTGTTGTAGCCGGAGAAGAAGCAGGTGAAGCACCCCCACCAGATGTAGCTAGCAGATACTTCGAACCTCCTCTGAGAGCTTGGGCAGCTGATAATAACTCTGGAGAGAAGAAGGAAACTCAACCTCCATTGCTACTAGGTCTTGGGCCTCCATCAAATGTTCAAAGCAATTCATCAAGGTCAAGCAGGGATGAACAGCAAAATACTCAATCTTGAGGACTAGTCTGTTCGGTTTTATGGGTTTGCAACCTCTACCGAGGGTGAGAACTGATGTGGTTCTTGCTTACTTGTTTTGATTCACCCTTAAGCTGATGAAACAGTGAGTGTTTGTACCCATGGATTAACCATGAGAAGAACGGGATAATATTTATTGGCTTGTTATAATTACGTGTTCAGTTTTCTTTTTTGTTGTTGAGAGAATCATGTGTTTAGTTGATATGGAATAATTACTGGACAGGTTAATCAATATTTCTCTAGCTGCAGATGGAAATTGTAAGCTATCCCAGATGATATCTCCTCTGTGTGTCAAACTTCCATTTGAAGAGCAAGGGGGGAAATCTTTGTTTTTTCTTTGATGAGGTTGGGGAAATCTTTGTTAGTAACAAGAAAGGAGGCGAATTTCTCTCCTTCCCTTCGATTTTATGAGGGCAATGGTAGAGTAAATAAAGAAGAAAGAAAGAAAAAGAGAGCAAAGTCCGTGAGCGGAATAAAGAAAAAGAAAAACAAAGAGAGAAAAGTCAGAAGAGCAAACTAGAAAAGAAAAATTTCAACAAAAAAAAAACTAGAAAAGAAAAACTTTTGGGCATATGTGAGCATGATCAACCCTCTAATCCATGAGACTTGGATAAAACAATACATCAGAACCCTGGCAAGCAGGGGCAAGGCTACATGAGGGATTGTACTAGCAAAGCAACGTCTGTCTTTGACCTGGTTAAGGTCCAACTCTTTGAAACAAATTTTTGTTAAGCCCGTAACAAAAGAGAGAGTATACGAGGAAGAATTCTAAAAGGAATCTTTTGCCATCGACATGAACAGTGATCCAAACAGTTGGATGGACAGAGATATTGTCGAATTAAAGGTAGAGATCACCAGATTAAGGGAGAGAGAGAGGGCCACCAGATTAAGGGAAAGAGTGAGAGGGAGAAAAAGCAGGGGCGGGCCCACATAGGGGCCCGTGGGGGCGCAGGCCCACCCAAATGTGAGTCCCTCCTATAGTAGTAATAGAACAAGGGGTGCCTCTTAGTTTATACCAAGTAGTGGCCAATCCAAAAAACCAGCCCAACTTTATTAGTTACTATTTTTTTGAATAAAAAAGTGAATGGCCCACCACCAACATTTACTTCCATAAAAAAATCACCACTTTCCACTTAATCTCACCCTGTCTTGGTATACTTACCAATAACCCCACTTACTTCTCTACTCATTAATGTTACTCCCTCCGTCCCATTTTGTTTGGGTCTTATTCCTTTAAAGGAAGTCCCAAAATGTTTGTCCACTTACTATAAATAGGACTCATTAATTACTAATATTATTAACATTCTCCAATCTACCCTTACTTTCAATTGGTTCTACACTACTTCCAATATAGTATTTATTGTAATACTCTAAAGTAAGTATGGGTAATTTAGGCAAATACATAAAGTTAGCAAGAAATAAATGAAAATTCTTAATAAGTTGGATCCCCCAAAAGGTCAAACAAATTGGGACGGAGGGAGTATTTTTTTAGGCCTAATTTCTTTCTATGTTGGAAATTTTTTATGATTCCTTATAGTTAGCCACTTCTATTTTACTTTTTTTTTTTTTGTTGAACAAGCTTTTCATTAAATAATCATAACGTTATTACAATATTTATCTACCAAAATACAAGGAATGTTACTCCACTTTTTATTTCTATTCTTCTTTCTGGCCCATTTGGCCAGCTTGTCTGCATGCGAGTTGAGCTCTCGTTTGATGTATTTAAATTGAACTTTCTCGAAATTTCTTCTGATTTCACGAACTTTATTGATATGGATCATCGATTGCCAGTGGACTGAGTTCTTCTTTTTGTTGAGTTGATTAATAATATTGATGTTGTCACTTTCAATGATGATTGACTTTAGATTATGTTCTTTCGCCCATTCAAGACCGTGTAATATTGCCATTGCTTCACTTTCTTCACTGTTTCTCGCCCTTGAAGTTTTAACTTGCGCTTCGATGAATTTAGATTCAGTGTTATGAGCTATTAAACTGATTCCCGCATTGGATGTTACATTAATGAAAGATGCATCAACATTAATTTTTATGAATTGAGCAGGTGGAGGTTGCCATTTTTCTACTTTTGTTTGTTTCTTTTCCCCTGTGATTTTGTTGTTTCTAGGAAACGAAACAATCATTTTGATAATTTTATTCAGGTCATTTAACTCATGTTGAAAACAGTGGTCGCATCTAACTTTCCATAATATCCAAAG
>BEHA01000775.1:298958-313053 GCA_002897215.1 Eschscholzia californica subsp. californica
GACACTTAAAGTGATTGCATCTATAAGCACCCGTTGCGTGAGCATATCGGGCTCGGGTATGGGCGGGGTGGCGGGCAGAGCTTTTCACCCGAGCCCGCCCACGGAAAATCATCGGGCTGGGCGGGTAGTACCCATCTTCGGGTGCGGGCGTCCATGGACATTGTCGGGCGCGGGTAAACGTGACGGGTATCGGGCTTTCGGGTAGAATTCCCACCCCTACCCCTACTTATATTTTTTTGAGTTAATTCCTATATGGCCCCCTACTTTGTGACCAACTTCCTTTATGGCCCCCATTTTTTCGTAAATTCAAATATGGCCCCCTATTTTCAGACAAATGTCATCACTATCCCTCTGATTAATGTATTTTCAAAATAAAATAAAAAACAAAACCTAAATTCCACCTCACTTCCTTCTCCACCACTCATCTCTCTCCACGTCACCTCTCTCTCTCCAACTCACCTCTCTCTCTCTCTCTCTCTCTCCAACACATCTTTCTCTCTAACTCACCTCTCTCTCTCTCCAAGTCACTCCTTCTCCGACGAAGGTCGCCGACCGGAAAAATTTTCGGCCAGCGACCTTAAAAAAAAAAAAAAAAATTTACCCTCATCTCTCTCTCTCTCTAGAAACTCCGGCGAAGGGGTTTTCCCTTCGCCGGAGTTTCTAGAGAGAGAGAGAGAAGAGGTAAATTTTTTTTTTTTTTTTTTTAAGGTCGCTGGCCGGAAATTTTCCGGCCGACGACCTTCCTCGGAGAAGGAGTGACTTAGAGAGAGAGAGGTGAGTTAGAGAGAGAGATGAGTTGGAGAGAGAGAGATGAGTTGGAGAGAGAGAAAGAGGTGAGTCGGAGAAAGAGGTGAGTTAGAGAGAGGTGAGATGGAGAGAGAGAGAGAGATGATGTGGAGAGATATGTGTGGGGGAGTAGGAAGTGAGGTGGAATTTAAGTTGTTTTTTTTATGTTGAAAAAATATTAATAAGAAGGGTAATCAGGACATTTACCTCAAAAAAGGGGGCCATATTTGAATTTACGAAAAAAAGGGGGCCATAAAGGAAGCTGGTCACAAAGTAGGGGGCCATATTTGAATTTACGAAAAAAAGGAGGCCATAAAGGAAGCTGGTCACAAGTAGGGGGCCATATAGGAATTAACTCTATTTTTTTTATGTTGTGTCTACAACTAATGTACGCGGACTAAAATTCTCAGACTTTCCAAATGAGTTGGTTATAAATAAGTGAATCTGTAATTTTTTTTCGAATCTGTATTTTCTTGTCTTACTTATGTAACATCTAATTTCATATTTAATTCTAACCTTCCTATAATAAATATTTTGTATAAAATATTTTATTTACAGTCACTAAAGCGTGCCTCCAAAACAAAAGTATTCTGGCCTTGCCATTGTTGCCAAGTGATATATTTTGTGATGTTCATTTTGTTTTTCGGCATACTATGTTAGCATTTGACCATACTCAAGTAAATTTTTATGCTCATTTCCAGAAGGGTTAATTCCGTTTTGGCCCCCGATTTGTGACCAACTCGCTGTTTTGGCCCCTATAAGTGTCCGACAGTTCGTTTTGACCCCAATTTCCTGTTTGGCCCCAACATATTTTTGTAAACTTCTCCATTATACCCTTATGGCAATTCTGGAAATTAAATGTATTTTCTTTCTCTTTGTCCACCTCACTAAGCAATTGCCACGTCATATTCGTCCACATAAGGTCGCCGGAAAATGTCGTCGGCGACATCATTTCCGGCGACCACCATTTTTTTTTTTTTTTTTAACTTCTTCTTCTCCAACCATCTCCTTCTTCTTCTCCAACCATCTCCTTCTTCTTCTCCAACCATCTCCTTCCTTCTTCTTCTCTCTCTCTCCTTCCTCTTCTCTCTCTCTCCTTCCTCTTCTCTCTCTCTCCTTCCTCTTCTCTCTCTCTCCCCCTCTTCTCTCTCTGTTAGGTTTCCGGCGAAGGGAAACCCTTCGCCGGAAACCGTCTGGATCTTCCCTTCGCCGGAAACCTAACAAAGAGAGAAGAGGGGGAGAGAGAGAGAAGAGGGGAAGAGAGAGAGAGAAGAAGAAGGAGAGAGAGAAGAAGAAGGAGAGAGAGAGAAGAGGAAGGAAAGAGAGAGAAGAAGAAGGAAGGAGATGGTTGGAGAAGAAGAAGGAGATGGTTGGAGAAGAAGAAGGAGATGGTTGGAGAAGAAGAAGTTAAAAAAAAAAAAAAATGGTGGTCGCCGGAAATGATGTCGCCGGCGACATTTTCCGGCGACCTTATGTGGACGAATATGACGTGGCAATTGCTTAGTGAGGTGGACAAAGAGAAAGAAAATACATTTAATTTACAGAATTGCCATAAGGGTATAATGGAGAAGCTTACAAAAATATGTTGGGGCCAAACAGGAAATTGGGGCCAAAACGAACTGCCGGACACTTATAGGGGCCAAAACGGCGAGTTGGTCACAAATCGGGGGCCAAAACGGAATTAACCCTTTCCAGAAAGATCAAACTACGAACAACCATGGATTAGCTAATTTGACCAGAAAATACAATAATAAAAAACAACTCAGTTAAGATATCTAGAGATACTAAAAAGTTATTTAATCTTCAACTATAAACATCTCTAGGTTTTCTCGAGAGGATGAAGAAACTTTATAATAGGGGATGAAAAAACCAACCTTAGATTTGGATTTTGGAGATGAAATAGTCCCAGATGGAGGAACCAACGAAGAAGAAACCCTAAAATTCTGTTAGATTATGAGGATGAATCAATCAGACAAGTTAGTCCGAAGCCATCGGGCTAGTTAGTCCGAGGAACAAAACAGAGATTCGGACTTGGCCCAGTCCGAATCCTCGCGGGCTGGACAACCCGAGTCTTTTCGGGCTGGACCAGTCTGAGACCATGCTTTTGGGCTCTGACTGATCGGTCCGAACTGGGGGCGCC
The DNA here is from genome assembly GCA_002897215.1 of Eschscholzia californica subsp. californica. Taxonomy (NCBI): domain Eukaryota; kingdom Viridiplantae; phylum Streptophyta; class Magnoliopsida; order Ranunculales; family Papaveraceae; genus Eschscholzia; species Eschscholzia californica. The sequence goes on from BEHA01000775.1 coordinate 301,885, forward strand.
TACAGTTGTCGGAGTCTGACCACGGTCAAACCCTTTAGGGAGGTGCCTACAACAATTTTGGGAGGCGCCTATAGAGGCGCCCAAACCCAAATTTTTATGCCAAAAATCATTTCCAGAAAGATCAAAATAGGAACAACTATGGATTGGCTAATTTGACCAGAAAATACAATAATAAAAAACAACATCTAGAGATACTAAAATTTCAATTAAGACTTGAGGCATAAAAAAAATATAGATTTTTTTATTGAGTTTTTATATGGACTAGCTACTAGCAAAAGCAAACTGAGAAAGTAGCATCGAACAAAGTGGCAAAGAAATCTCAATTTTTAGATTAATTGTTATTGGGAAATTCTTCAACAAAAAAAAAAAATTGTTATTGGGAAATAAATATAAGAGAGCTAAAAATAGAGACAAAAATATCTAGGCTAAGAAGGCCACGTAGGATTAAGTAAAGTGACAAGTTGAGAGTTGGATATTTGCACTTTCTTCCCTTTTCCTTCATAAAGAGCAAAAAGGACTTTTCTTCTTTAATCGGGAATCTCTCCCCCCTTCCTTTTTCCACTCGCCCAAAATATCTTCTTCCTTCTTCTCCACCTATTCTCTCTCTCTCTCTCTCTACTCTCTACTATCTCTCCCCTTCTTCCTCCTCCTAGATTTCCACTCCTCATCCGTTTCTCTTCTCCGACACAACTAAGAAAACCCTAGATTCTTCCTCACCTATTCTCCCATAAAGCTCAAATCTTTCATCTCCGTGTGATTTGAAAACCCTAGATTCTTTATCCTTCCGATTTCTATTCTTTTATTTGCTACCAGAAATTTTGATCCGGAAGCCATTTGAAGATATCCGAAATTTTCCTTTCTGACTATGGGGGAAGAAGTACAGATGATCGATCAAGGACGCGGTGAAGATGAAGAACGAGTTCAAGAATGGGAATTTGGTTTACCAAACTCCGACGACATCACTCCTTTATCTCAATCGTTGATCTCACCGGAACTTGCATCTGCTTTCTGTATAAGTCCTGAACCTTATCGAACCATGACTGATGTAAATCGTGCTTCAAATTCTACTTTATCGAATCTTCGTTTACAAAATCAAGACTTTTCATCATCAAATCATCTTAAATCTTTACCTACTTTTACTGAAAATCAAAACAGAGATCAAGAAGTTGATGAAGATGAACCAGCACAGAAGAGAAAAGAAGAAGATGGGTATTCTGATTTACAATCTAATGATGATCAATCAACTCGAACTTCATCAAAACGACCAAGATTAGATTGGACTCCACAACTTCACAAAAGATTTGTTGATGTAGTTTCACATTTGGGTATTAAAAATGCTGTACCCAAAACAATTATGCAATTGATGAATGTTGAAGGATTAACAAGAGAAAATGTTGCTAGTCATTTACAGAAATATAGATTGTATTTGAAAAGAATGGAAGGATTATCAAATGAAGGACCTTCGTCGTCGGATCCTCTGTTTGCTACAACCCCTGTTCCTAAAAGCTTGAATGAATCTGGTGGACAAGGACATGTTCCTGTTCATCCAATGTCTTATGGGCAGCCATTAATGTCTATGCAAGCTTATCATGGTGGTCATATGGGGATGCCTGTTAGTGGTAATCATCCTCCTCCTTATCCTCAAGGGGCATATCCAGGGTTTGAGTCTCAGCAGTATAATATGTACTGGGAGCAGCAGAGAGATTGGTCTGGTAATAAGTTCAATTCAATGGGGTCTTACCCATATGTTAATCAAAATCATAAGTGAAAATTTGTTTTGTCATCTGTTATGTGGTGAGTATCTCAATCTTCTTCAACTATAAATAAAATTTATTTTCGGAAACTTGAATTTATAGCAGCTCATATGGCCTTATTTTGTTTTCTTGATGAAATTTTGATCTTGAATGGATGTTTATTTGCTTCATTTAGATGGCGTAGTTTCCTGATCGTCCCTGAATTGTTAATTTTGTGAAGATGATTGTTGTATCCGTGGTTCCTAGGTTTATAAAATTAGTAAGAGTCGTGGTGGGAACTGCGTAAAATTGTATTTCTTATGCTAACTAGTAAAGTATTATGGTTTGTTCGCGCTTTGGTCATTTACTGCTTTGTTCATTTAGATGATCTAATCTGGTGCTTCATTTCTTTCTCTTTATCTAGTTTTGTTACTTTGATTAATGCTGTTGTTGTTCTAGTTTGCCAAGAAGTTATAAATTTTGGATTGCACAGGGGAATTTGACATGCTTTGTTGGAAGTTATAATGGATTTCTGAATTATGCTGATATTTGGTAGTATGCTCGACTTTTCCATACAAATAAAGAAACTTAGGTATTTCAGTGGTAATAAGTCGTAATGTTCATTTCGAGACAAACCTTGCAAACACCAGTGACTTCAATGGTCCTTACTCTATGACACTAAGAGTCCACCCCATTGGTTGAGGAGAAAAACAATCATTCTAATGCATGAATTGACTGGTAATTTCATGATTGCTTGTGTAAAAATTGCTTTGCTGCAGCATAGAATCTATCACTTTGATATGTGTATGGTTTCTTGGAGAATTTTGACTGAATGACTGTGTCTCTAATGTTATTGAGGCCAATTTGATGCATACGACTTCTCTTTTTTCTCCTACTATAATCTTGCAGGTGATACTAAAATATAATGGGTTGAGTTAGGCGTATTGCTGCAAAATCCTGTTTTTGTCCTTCAAAACCGTATTATGTTTGGAGCCACCAGATGCTTTTTTTCAACAAGATAAAGAGATGTAGCGGCAACAATGTTTTTCTAGCCTTATTATATCTAGTGTGATGGTTTGGAGAAGCTATTTGTACTCGTCTACTTGACTAATTTCATGCCAAGTGATCTTGCGAAAGACAGGTTGAGTTTGTTCACTGGATAATAAGGTAGATGTACTTTCGATACAGTGTATATGTTTGCGTGGTATGGAATGGTTGCGGCGTGCCAATTTGTTAATTAGGAGATGTGAATCTCTAGTATTTTGTTGTAATCCTATTTATTTAGTTTTAAATCGGAAAGGTTCTGCTTGTTTATATACAAGATTCCGAGTGTGATGTTTGTGTGCAGATCTCATGAACTGATTATATTGTACTTGATATTTGTTCTAGAGCAAAATCCCAAGCAACCATTAACAATTTACATGGTGACGCAAGGCCTTTGCAGGTCATGCTAGGAAGAGCAAACTAAGGTATAACAAGAACTAAAGTTCAAAAGGTAAAAGACCCATATTAGGCACATATAATGCTTTGGCTGCTTCATTGTGGAGGACAGAATGTGATAACATATCGAGCTGCCCTGCATTTGTGAAGACTGGAAGAGTCGTCGTAGGCAAAGCTATAAGCCCTTGGACAGATGGCCTTGAAGAGATGGGCAAAGAGGGTCGGTTTACAAGTGTTTGGGCTGGCATAGTCTCCTGTGCAGCAATACTTGGCTGATTTCATGGCCAAGCAAGCACTCTTGCATCCCACCACTTTACCTCCTCGTTTCACCTCTAGTGCAGAAGGACAGCAAACGTTCAGGTCCAACTCGCATCCTGCAACTCCGCACCCAACCCCACCTCCCACTGGCACCATACTTACTGGGAGGTTGAAACCATCGACTAAGCTAACATCGTAGTAGTGTAGGGGAGAGATAGATGTTCCAAGCGTCATTTCAACAACTGTTGCAGGTGGTGCTCCAGCTGCACCCTTGCAATAGAGTAGGCCAGCACAGTCACCCGTGTCACATGAGCCTACACCATTAGAGTTGAAGGAGCATCCTTGCCTACCCCATATTCTCCCGGACCACTTGTCTGGGACGTTCATGACCACTTCATCCCCAAAGTTTAGACGGAAACCGCCTTTACCTAGAGTTGAATGGCCTGCAGAACCTAGGACACCAGGCCATATGCTCTCCCTGCAATTGTTCACCAGTATCAGTTGAGTCCCACCTACAGCAAAAAAACAAACAAAAATAAACTCAATACTACTTGTGCTTCTTTGTTAAGAGATAGAAAGAAAGGGAGAAAGATTAATACTTGAAAAGGAGAGGAAGATGAAGAGTGGGAGTAGGAAGGAGAAGAGGCGTAAGAAAGTCGGATAGTTCATATTGTTTTCGGAGTTTGGGGAGGATGATATAACACTTTCGAGAGAAGAGAGGAAGTGGGTGAATGGTTAAATAAGTGACCCAAGTGAGTCAATTTATGAAGATTGAAGAGAGTGATAGAAGTAGAAGATAGTGGTTTCAGTTCTGTTTTGATTTTCTTTCTCTAAGAACCTACAAGTACTTGAGAAGGGGAATATATACTTTGCTTTGGTTGGAGGGTGTGTGTTCAGCCCTTTTCATTTGATTAAGGTTAGGGTTCCACACACACACACACACACACAAGTGGAGTACTCTTTTCCACACATTATCTTCCTATAGATAGTTCAACAAAAGAATACCCCCACTACTAACCAAGATAAAGTAATGAGATGTGCCAATTATCTATAAAAAACTATTCCCTTTTGTGTGAGATAAGCTCCATTTACTAGTTCTGGTCTCTTTTTTGTTTTTTTCCCCTCCAATGAAGTGGCTAGAGAATCAAATACTCTGTAATGTTGATGTGTTTTGTTAAAGATGCACATAACAAATCCAGTTTCAATCTCACTGGTTGGAAAGTTTTAGAAGACTCGCAAAAATTCGTGATCCTAATCCTAATCTTCTCTGTTAGTTTACTTTCATCAAGTGGACGTAAATTCAATCAAATGTTTCTTTTTTGAAGGACAATGATATAGTAAGGATGAAATTTGGTCACAAGTGTCATGGAAACTGTCAACAGTTGGTAGCCCAAGTGGTTGGTTCCAAGGTGTTGACATAAACTCTAGAAAACTTTGAGTGGGCAGTTATTGAGAGTATCACATCTTTGATTTATCAATGCCAAATGTAACGATATACGTAGATCGTAGTCGATTTCCAAAAAAAAAAGAGTGTCATGGAAACTGTCCTAAACACACTCAAAGTCTCATACCCTAATTTTTCAAAGAAAAAAATAGTCCTCCTAACCGTAAATAATAAAATAATGGATCTCTACTTCTACGGGATTTTGATACTCAGTAATTTGAATAGATGCACCACGGCTGGGGTAAGACTCCAAAGGGAGAGAATTTTCGATCAAACTTCGAAAAGAAAAATGGTCTAATTCTGTCGGGGGGCCTAGATGGCTAGATGTGGATCTGAAGGGTTGCACAGGATTACAGAGAGCATAGGCCACAAAAACAATAAGAACACATATGAAGGGGATGAGAGAGAAAATATAGATCTCTGCCTTACCCATCACGAATATGCATGGAAATCCCAATCTCTCTCTAATATCACCAACTCTTTCTTCTCTCTCATCCCCCTCTCTTCTCCCTTCTCTCTGGAGTCAATCAAAATCCTATTTTGGATGCAGTTATCACCATGGAAGTGATTTCAAGCTTCCCTGGTTTCATTCCCCTTCTAATTTCCCTCTGAGACTCAATAAGAAGAAGAAAAGGAGAAGCAGTTCTCTTCCTTTGAGGGCTGCGGGTAGTGGTGATTCTCCTTATCAAGTTTTGGGTGTTTCTCCTTCTGCTACTCCTCAAGAAATCAAGAGAGCTTATCGTAAACTTGCTCTTAAATTCCATCCTGATGTCAACAAGCAGGTACTTACTAACTCTTTCTTTTCAACAATCATTCAAATTTTAGCATTACCCATCTCTTTATTTGCTTATATTTTGGTTTGATTTTAGCATTTTTCAACTTCAATTTGGAAACTTCAATATGCAGGTTTCTTGTTTCTTCTAAATTTATCATCTTGTTTGGTCTGATCCACTTCTGTTTGTTAAGTGGGCATTTATGCTTCAATCTGTTATTAATTGTGGGTTAATCATGATAATTCAACTTGATAGGTATACATTTAGCCTAGAAGTTTGACCTTGATGAATTACTATTTTATGTAGAAACTTTGATTGAAACATAAGTCTAGATTTTGCTCTATCTTTCTACAAAATTTAACTTGAATGAGTTGATGTACAACTTCTATAATCTCCCTCTGCTTATTATCAAGTTGTACCCATCTTTACCAATTAACTTGAATGTGTCGAATCTAGTCTTATGCCAAGAAGTTTGTCATTTTTGATGTATAGGCGAATGCCCAAGAGAAATTCATGCGGATAAAACATGCGTACAATACATTGCTGAACTCGGAATCACGACGGAAATATGACTATGGGAGAGGCACGTACAGAACTGACAGAAACCAAACCAAGAACACCCCAGAGGAGCAAGATTTTTACGGGTTTGGTATTCATTTCTACTCGTTTGCTTTTACATATATTTCATGATTCATATTTTGAGGTCTGGATTACTTGTTTCTCCTTTCTGCACGAAATTACACCTAGAAGGAACAAAGGTATTCACATGACAGGTTTTAACTCTTTAGGTCTACCAACCAATATCATGGTGATAAGATGGATCTCGGAACACATGAATTCGTTTCCTAAAAAACTAAAAGTACACGTGATTCTGCGTCTACTTGAATCATCCATCTCGATACTTCAAGTCTAAATGAGTTTGTTCCGTATTTTAACCTATCATCCAAGGGGTTAAATTTCTTTGAAGTCTTATACATAAACCGGTTTATTATGCAGGTAATTTTTTGAAGGATGTTCAAATAACAATAGGTAGATTTATTGTTACATAAGATTTGGTTGGAACTCAGAGATTATCATGCATCCATTTAAGACCATCTTAGACGTATTTTTCTGTGGTTTGGCGTGGCATTGTTTTGTTATTTTCCAAAACCTGAAAATTGTGGATGTTACAGGTGACTTTTTTAGGGATCTCCAGGTTGAATTTCAGAACTGGGAAGCTACTGCTGGTTCTCAAGGGAAGCCCAAGAGCTTGTGGGAAGAGTTAGCAGTAAGATACTATTACACTCTCATCTTTTACATCTTCGTATACTAAATACATATTTTATATAATAAGATGCCAAAAATTTCTTACTTTTGATTGGTCAAGAGTTGATTTGTGCTTAACACAAGGAACAATGAAAATCTAAACAGAACCCATGTTGAATTTTAAATAGTAAAAAGAATTTATATTATTATGTATAAAACTTTACAGGATACGAACCAAAAGGTTCGTGAGCTCCACTAATTACATTTTTTGCAAATATGGCCTCGAAGTTATTAGTAAAATCCCTAAAAGAGATTAGATGTGTCCAATTTTTTCTCTTTGCCAAAAACATAAACGAAAGTGAGAATCACCACTGTAGCGTCTTCAAAGCGAATTCTAACTCCCTTAAAAAGTGCCTTTTTACGTGTTCTTGCAAACCCCAAGTTATTGCATGAGGTAGTAACGTCCACAACTTATTGCCTTCTATTGGTATTCAACATTTACCGCAACACATTCTCTAGATTCATTTGTACTGCCCATATAATATCAACTGAAAGATACGGAGAAATTGCCAGGCTAGAGGGCAATGTGGAGATAAATGGCTTTGTAGGTTCCACATCTTCTTTGCACAATATGCATATATTTGGGGAAATACCTCCTCTTCTTTGTAGATTATAACCATGGCAAAGTAACTTGAAAGCACTGGAATCTCTATATTGTCGTGCCTTCCTCCACAAAAGCTTCATTACGAGTCTGACCCGAAAATCTATTCTCCATATTCGTCTACCTTCTTCCAATCCACGGTTTGTTGTTGGCCGAACCTTTCTAGTGCATTTACTTGTGCCGCCTTATCATCTACTCCCAAGTCATATTCTTAAAACTCATGTTGGAAAATTTATAGGAGAAGTATTGCAAAATCATGACTTGTTATTCAAATTCTACAGGACATAGGTGAAGAGTTTGTGGAGTTTCTCGAGAAAGAGCTTAACATCACTGAGTCAAAAGATGAAGCACAAAGCAGCAATTCATGGTCTGAGGAGGGAAACACTAGTGAAAAATCAGGCCCACGGAGAGGAGGATCAGCTGTTCAGAATGATAATAACAAGCAGAGCAGCATTGAAGATAACATTGACGAAATCGAAGCCACTCTTGCACAGTTGAAAAAGGAATTAGGACTCCAGTGAAGATAGATATTGTCTCTTGTTATATATGCACTCGTATTCTTATGGAAGAGAAAGATGCATAGACCGGTTTGATCTTAGTTAGCGGATCAAGAAGGCAACCTCAGGCATTTAGTGACTCCAGTTGGAAGTAGGAAGATTTCTCGCTCGTTGGCGGTGCTAACACTTGACTTGGGAGTTTCTTCTAAAAGCAAGGTGACTTTATGAAGCTGGGCTTGCATATTTTGTCTTGGAGAACATTTGATTGTTGTGAATTAGGGAAAAAGAGAAAATTTGTAATTTACTTCTTGGAAACCTATTCTCAATTTAAAAGGATCTCTCTTTTGTACTTCGTTTACTCTCGACTAAGGACCTCAGTTTTTCGATATATTTCAAGTAAAAGGAGAAATAGAGATTTCGGGTAAATCTGCCTCAGCTTCGGAATGGGTGGGAATTGGTAAAGAAGAGAAACACAAGAATAACTCAAGAAGTTGATTGTGAAACCAAAAAAGATCACTATATGAATTAACTGTCCAAATTTTTCGAATACTACACAGAGCTTCCCATCAAAACTTCCCCTGGGCGAGACTCCACCTGAGACCTTCAAATCCCCAAATAATAAAATTTAATGGCAAAGAATGGTACCATTGTCCTTGAGGGTAATCTGTATTTTTATGACAACACGAGCAATTCAGAAACCATATATATACTGCACTGAAACAAATTAAACAAAAAAGAAGAAAAGGAAAGTCACCAACTTCACTACGTTTGTGCGGACTAACTTAATTGATATGAAGGATCATCAGAGAGGAGTGACTCGGGAAATCGATGACAATGAAACATAGCAGGCCTTGTCTACATAACCAGGGTAGCAATTTCTTGTGTCTTAGATTTCTGTGCCTTTATGGGTCTCCTCCCACAAGCTAAACTCCAATTTTAAATTTGTATAGTTACATGTTCTGTACTTAACTCAGCCCCGTCCCTCTGTGAATTTCTGGCGTCCGCCCCTGTGATGTACCAATGATCCAAATACACATCCTTAGATGAAATCAACCTTGTCTCTTGGGATAGAGGCTAGAGTTGAAAACCTGGTTTATCCATGTTATTTGGAGCTACTGTTAGACAAAGTTGTTTCTCCACCCCATCATAATCTACCCAAGACTTTTGTGGGTTGTCCAGTTGTGAGGCTTAAGTTCTTATAACCACCTTCCTGGCTACTAAAATACTTGGCTGGAGAGGATTGAACAAGCTTGGCACTACTGAACATGATTGAATTGTATATTTGTACCCTTATTCTCATCATCTCTTACGAAAACCAAACAACTTTACAATAGTTGAAGTCGAAATAGGAGAAGATGAACTTTATGGAGATAGGCATTGAAATAATGAGAAGGTATGCTTGAGGATTTTGCTAAAACTCATTTGTTTTGTCATGTGTGGTGGGACAGATGAAGTGATGGAGATACATGTAGTTAGAACTATTTGGGCTTGATGGAGGTACACTTCCTACAAGTTACTTGGGGCTAGCCTTTGAGCTCTAGTAAGCGGGATTAGATTTAGAACTTGATAGTCCCACATCCATCAAGTGAAATAAAAAGCTATATAGAGTAGTTGTACAAGAAAAGGTGGATGAGTAACCTTAAAACATACTTACCTGGACGGGGTCAATGGTTGATCAAGAAGGACCATGGCCTAGGTTAGTGACCTCCATTGCACTTAGGAGGGGCACTCGCCTAAGATCTACCCAAGTGGTGGAGTCTACGTCATAATTTGTGATAGAGGGGGTACGCGTTCGCGCGGCCCCTGCCAATTTGATATTTAATGTTTGAAATGGTCGAAGCTTATATAGATTAAATTTGTAATATTTTTCACCGGATGGAAAAAACTTGCCATCCTCTTTTTGTGTTTACAACAGTTGCAAAGTGCAATCGCTTGGAACAGACACCCCATCTTCCTTCTGTGTTTTACAACAACTGCAATCCTTCATTGCTTCATATGGAACAAACTCACCATCTTCTTTCTCTTTGCGGTCTATCCATATCGTCTAGTTTAAGAGCAGTAGTCCCCGGATGAAAGACGGTTTTTGGAAATGAATCGAATCAATCAATAATTATAGGGTGAGTCGAAATAGGCCCACACAGATAAGTGAAAGCAACCAAGGAAGTTGGCAACTATTATAAAAACACAAAAGAGATGATGTAGAAAGCATACCTTTCTCGGCCTTTTGGCTAAGATCAAGTGTAGTATCTGTTCTTATCAGTTTAATATCTGATATGTGGACCATTGGTTCACACGATATTAAATTAATTTTTTTCATGGGGGAGGGCCCATCACAGTAGCTTGCTGCTGGGGCTCTCGAGTGTCGCCTTTGTGTTGCACTATTGCATTGGCCTGGCACACCCCCTACCAATCCTTAACTTCCAAAATTTGTTAGTGCCTTCCGTCTTTCAGTACAGATTACTGAAAGCAGTTTCAGGTAGTCCTTCCCTAGTTTTCTTATTCTTCAGGAGATGCAATACCTTGACGCAGTTGCATACACAGTATAAAAGTCTCTTTACTAAGCTGCCCCCAACTAAAGCTTACTCATAATGCAAAAAAAATCAAAGCTTACTCTTAATGAAAAAAAAGTTAAAGCTTACTCATTGAGGCAAGTCCCAACATCGTTGAAGCTTGCTAAAGGTACTGCATTTCGAGAAGAACAAGAAAACTAGGGATGGACTACCTGCAAGGCTGCAACCATTTTTCGAAGGTCCATCTATCCACCATTTGTGTTATATTCATTATCAATTGTCCTCCCATAGTAATTCTTTTTTTCCTACAAGTACGTTTTGAGTACCTAAATGATGGAATGGCAACGAGTGTGCGGATTGTTATTTTTTACCAACGCTCAAAATTTCATTTAATTCCGACACTTGTACTTCGATATTAGAAGTTTTAGCTGCTTTCCTTTATTTTTGGTCGCATCGATTTCTTCTATATATTTTTTGGTCAATTCCTCTACATCAAGTGACACTATTGATATCAACACCGACATGGTTATCGTCTACGTCATTTACATCAGGGCTATAGTTAGTATCTAGTTCCACAACAAGGACATGGTTTGAGGGATTCCTAGAGT
>BEHA01000775.1:315736-386396 GCA_002897215.1 Eschscholzia californica subsp. californica
AAAGGTTCCTCTCAAAACCTCCAAGATATCCTTGACATAATGAAGAGTACATCCAATTCTCTGGCCAACGGGCCAACTTTGACAAATCCTCCATATTCTTTGGAAAAGGAGTGCCTCAAGATATCAGGAATTTGTATACTTCATCTCTAAAAGCTTCGATCATGCAGAACTAGGCTAAATACCTTGGCTCTTTCATCCTGCAAAAGGTCAATAGAATAAACAGTCATTCTTGGTTACTTGATCAACACACACACTCAGCCTCGCGCTAGTACGAAGCCCAAGGGGAGCGCCAAAAGAGGGGTGAGCCAAGACAAGCGCGCCTACAACAAACTTCCAATAAAATATGCTAGCACTCCTCCACTTGCACAACCTCTGATTTGGTCTACTCACATTTCTTTTCTTTTTATTTTGAAATTAAACCTTTCATTAAAAGAAATACCAGTTAAGCTGGTACAACAGGGACTAAAAAGGTAAGGATCTAACTGGAAAGGGGCAAATGTTCGAATTTGCTAAATTATAGACTTAAGTTGAATGTCCTAAGTCACGTGACTCAGAATCGCATTCACGTCTGGTAAACTGAATTGTTGCGTGGCTAACGTGAAGTTTTCCACTTGTATGAAGGATCTCGTTATTTAACCTCCACATGATAGCTTGTGAAGCGTCCGATAGGAATGTTACCAAATATTATGAGTCAGACTCAACTATAAAAGAGAAAAACCCTAGGAGATTTGCTAGATCTAACCCAACCTTCACCGCTTGTAACCCACTATGTAATACTGATTTAGGGTTGAAGCTTCGAACCCTTGTTTCTAATGTGTCTCCCATTGAATGTTTTGCTATTGTGTTGTCGATGCTCGTAAGCGGTTGTAAGCTCCGTCGACATTGATTTTGATTACTCCAGCTGCCCCAGGAATCCATGAAAGAGCCTGCAAATCAACTTGGTCAGTAGTTAGAGAGGGTGAAGGAGATGTATACCCGAGTTCTATGTGTATCATGTTGTAGATCTGAAGGTGGTTGATCGGTCTTCGATGGTCGCGAGCTCATTTCTTGCTTTCCACCACTGCCATAAGATGAATATACTAACCATATCTCATTTTCACTATCTCCTTTGTTGAGTAAATTTTGTATGGTTGATATTGGGTTTGTATCTATATGACTTATAAACTCTAGGTCGGATAAATTTGATAAAGATAGAAAGCCAGAGCATTTGCCAAATAAATGTAGAACTATTTTTTGTCCGATCACAAACCACACATGTTTGATTAACTTGACTTATTACCCTTCCTATGTTTGCCAATATTGCTATACAATTGTGCAAAACCTTCCATATGAATAGTAGAATCTTAGGTTCTGCAAAATCTAAGGTTGCCTTTCTATTTTTTCCAGAGCTTGCTGCAAGGGAAATCTTCTGAGGGTGAGCTTAATGGAGGCCTAGCTTTGATGGAAGAGTAAAAAGATTTAGTTGAGAACTTACATGTCTTTGTTGGAATCGGAGCCAATTTTGGCTCGACCTGACTCGTCAAACTCAGTAACAGAATGCGCCATTGCATTCATCTCGTCGAGCTCTTCAAGTTAGAGCCAAGAATCACTTGAATCCGATGCCGGATGAATGAGAAATTCAAGTTTAAAGTTTGGACAATGATCGGTTGAAATAGGGACTAAATCGTCAAGTTGGACAAGTCACTTTGGAGGTCGTTTGAGCGAAGCACGCGCGTGCAAATCTGGACGGTCGGCGTTCAGTCCGCGGGAATTCGCGAGATCTGACGGCAGCGCGTTATGATTAGCGGGATAGTGTTGGGATCACGTCAGACGTGTTGGATCAACGTGATCCAACGACCTACGCTTACTCTGCGTCAGGCAGCAAGTGGCCTACGCCCAATCTGTCCATCCAACGACCATTTCGCTCCATCGTTGGGCAGATTTGGGGCTTAGCTATCTCCATCCAACAGATGGCGTTTGTTCTGCGGTTTAAGATAGATCTAATGGATCAGATTTGCTACCGACTCTAGACTTGATTCAGACTTCAAGTTTAGTTCCTAATTCCGAACAGTTGTGTCCTAACAACCCAATAGACACATGTACCCGTTCACTTCCTATATAAATAACCCAAATCCATTTCTCTTTTCAATCAATTCATTATCTTCTTCTCTTATCTTCTAACAATCAATATCTGATTGGAATCTAGTATATCTAGAAACTCTTGCTCTGCATCTCTTTGACTAGGTAAATCTATCATCAAGCACGGAAAGGAATACGCCCCCATGAACGAGGGTCAACAAAAATCAGGGAAGTTTTTTCAACATTAGTTTGTAATTCTTTAGGGGTTTTGGTTTTAATTTCTCCGCTGCTTCATGACCTGGGTTCTTGCCCTATTTTCTTGTTAGGTGCTAATTCTTAATTCCTAGTTGCATATACCATGGAAGAAGTAGTAGACCACCCTTTGCATGTCCGATTTACTGTTGATTTCGCTCAGCTGATTTCCGAGTCTGGATTATTAAGATATTATCTACCCGTGGTCAAGCTTATAGCTCTTCAAATGAGGTTTTTTCTCCTCCAACTCATATCCACCAATGATTTTCAATCTTAACAGACCTTTAAGGTCATGTACCTCTATTGTATATCCTGGTCTTGTTTCTATCAGCCTACTTATCATGTTGAACCTTTATGCCTACTTCGATAATATATCTTTTCCTAGTTATATAGAGTATATATGTTGTCGAACTACTTACAATCATTTTGATCGGCTATCCGTTCTAGTTTCACCCATCTTGAACCGAAATCAGTTTAGGAACACTAATCGTTCATTTGTGGGACACTTATGCCTATCAATCAGACCAGTAATAAAAAACATTCATCTCAACTTTCCCTTCGACCCCGGTCGACACTCCACTCTGAATATTAATCTCCATCTTCGTCGTGCAGATAATGTTGCTTATCTTCCAGCTCACTTTTTGTTAATTACATTTGTGTTTGGTTATCAAATAGATTTAACTCTGAATCGAAGATCCGTAACATTTTCACTTTCACCCCTTTTTGCAATTTTATTGCGATCGTTTGTCGGATTAGCTGGGTATTTATCGGGCTATGACGGCGATCCCATTTACCAGATGTCCGACCTGTTTCTACTTTGTAGAATTCGATCGGATATGGTCTCTGTATATGGAGAATACTGGTGGGATAATCCGGAATCATCCTTTGATTCCATCTTGCAGACTTCCTCGTTTTTTCTTGAAACTTTGGATGTATGTTTAATCTATCTTAAGTGTTACGTGAATTTAGGTACGAGCTTCATCTTTAAATCAACCAGACGGACTCTCAAGATCACATATTATATCTTTCTCAAGAAGAGCTGCCAACCTCCCAAGCTACAGAATGAAGTCTGCTCTACAAACCGAAGTTATATCATGCACTTCTTCAGTTCTATTATTTTGTTTTACTACTTTACTTATTGTAGTTTTGTTTTTCTACTTGGTTCATTGTAATAGACTTTTTATGTTAATGTATTGCCTTTCAACAAAGAAAAAACCTAGAAACTCTTCTAACAAACAGTATTTGATTGCGAAGTATTATAGTATATATAGAAAAAGGAACAAAGAAATTTTGAGTGAAGTGATAATCCTAAAGCGTCTACAAGACCCAAGTCGTTTTCTTCTTCTCTTCTCTTCTAACAATCAATATCTGATTGGGAAATATTCTAGTATATCTAAAAACTCTTCTAACAAACAGGATCTGATTGAAGTATTCTAGTATATCTAGAAAAGGAAGAGAGAAATATCCTAGTGTCTAGAAGATCTATTCGCCTCAATCAAGAGCTCATAATATTTAGGAAGGTTCGCCCGCTTTCAGAATATAGAAGTACCATCTTAAATTCTAAAAGGATAGTCGTTGTATCCCGAAGGCATACACCCTAACGATTGGTACTGTTACGGGGGTGTAAAATGTCTTAAAGAAAGATAATTTATTCTTGCCTCGGCTTCATTATCCTTTGTCTATCTCGGTAAATCATAAAGAAGGAATTACTGATAAAGTCGGTATTTACTTATCGTTTATCTCTCTATAACTTAGAGAAATGAAGCTCCCTACTTCAATCCAGACTCCGTCTTAATTAAGATAAGACAAAGATAAAGTGAACTCAAACCATAACCAGAGGAACAACAATTTATTATAGCACTATACCAGTTTGTCTTATTGTGTTGATTTAGGTATTATTAACTCCATAATGGTATCAACGGTCTAATTGTCAAAATGTTGGTGCAAAGTTGAAATATTCTATCTTTTAGTAGTATGACAAAATAAATGTGATACCTTTGAGATATAAGGAGGTAATTCAAAAATGGGGGTTGGAGTACGATTTGAGAGAGTTGGCATCCAAGGATCCGAAAGGATTTTTATATATGACGGCCATCACCCAATTGCCATATTACATTATTGAACAATGTATCCTTAATGCCCAATAATGACTTCCAGTGAGGTGTTGATACCTTGGGGGGTAGGGGTGGGATTCGGTCTGGTTCGCACGCTCGCGGGCAAATTTAAGACAGACTCGTGCGGATCAAGCACCGGAACTTGAAGCCCACTATAGTCCGTCGGGCGGGTCAGGCGGGTCGGGTCGTCACTTTGGTCGTTTCAGCTGCCCGTAGCCCGGCAACCCGATTGAGTTTCGGCGGTCGCGAGGCGAATGGGCTCGGGTTTATTTTACAAAAATAACAAATAATAACCATTAATTAACTTAATTTAATTGATAACTATATTTTTAACAAAATTACACAATTAGTAATAACAAAAATTTAAATAATAATAAAAACTATTCCAACTACTTTATCATCTCATCCATCAATACATCATCACCACGAAAAAAAATTACATGATATCTCTCTTATGTTTATGAAACATAACTAGAAACTAAAGATAACTAAAATTTACATCATCAACAAGTAACATGGTCCAAAATAAAGATAAATAAAGTCTCTAAAACATATCTACAAACTACATTCTTTAAACATCATCAACAAAAAAAATTCATCACATTTGTTTCACCTTACTGAAACGGATCATAGATCTGTTTGATCAGCCGGATCAACAGTTAGATCTGTCTGATGAAACAGATCTAACTCAAGCGAGTAAAACATCTGTTTTAGAAAGTTTACAGCTTTAAATCATAAAAAAACATAAAAACTAGTTATTACATATGAATTTCGGAGGCTTCAACCACTTCATTTGATCCGTAAATCATCAATGTACAGTCAAACGAACCTTCAACAACTATTTCGAAGTTAAAACAATGTCAGCGGATCATACTGAAAAATTGAAGATGTTACATGTTAGAGCTTTAGAAGGTGTCATTACTCGTCGCTAACCATCAGAACAATAAGCTTGAAGGAGATGTCAGTCGCGAGATGAAGAGAAAGTCAGAAAGGTAAGCTTCGGTTACTAAAGACTAGGGTTTCGGTCGGTTGCTTGTGGACTGTGGTAACTGGTAAAGATTAGGGGTTCGATTGGTTAGAGAAAAGTGAGAAGACAGAAGAGAAAAGAGAGAGAGACTCAGAGAGAGGAGGCGTAAAAGATAATAGATGAGTAATGAGGGGATTATAGCTTTAAGGGGCGTCATAGGGTTTTTACCTGATACCCCCTTCTGATCCAACGGCTGAGGTATCTCTTCATTCCTCAGCCGTTGATCTTCAATTTAGTGTCGTGTTCTTGTAGGACGGATCAGGCGGTCTTAACGTTTCAGGTAGCGGTCGGACAGTTGAGCGGTCTTAAACGGACGTGCATATTAGGGCGGGACTCGGGTAGAGGGCCTTATCCGAGTCTCGCCCACTATAACCCGAAGTAACGGGTCGGGTAAGCCCTACTCGGGCTTACTTCGGTCAACAGGTTCCAACGGTCCGGGTGGATTGGGCTGGTTCTCGAGTTCCCAGACCGTTTTCCCAACCCTACTTGGGGGTGCTGGTGTTGTCCAAAATGTTGTCATTAGTTACATATTTACCTATTAATAGCTTTGCCCATACCGATGTAGGAGACTGGAGAGTTACGTAAAGGTCACATAATTTTAGCTAAAAGAGACATATTCACTTCATCCAATGTTCTAATTCCTAGTCCTCCTTCCCTTTTTGAACTAGTTATTATGTCCCAACTTAGGAAATATAATGTCTTTTTCTCAGTTGAATGACCCCACCAAAAGCATCTCTCTAATTTTTCCAATGGGTGAATGATGTTTTGAAGAATTTTTTTGGAGACTGGAAGGGTATGTAGTATATGAATGTAGGACGAATTTTATAAGCACTGTTCTACTTGCTTGAGTTACCAATTTGATTTTCCAACCAGCTAATGATTTTTGGGATTTTTCTATTAGCCAAGAATAATTGTTGATTCTATTGCCTGGTTGCAGTATCAGTGCGCTCAAGTATTTGGAGTGATACTGCATTGATGGTGCCTGAAGAGTTGCTGCAAATTTGGTAATAACTTCAACTGGACACATGTAATCTCCAGGTAACTATTGGTCCACTGTGGCTAATAGAAAAATGTGATTTATTGATTATTAACAAGTTATACTTGTAGGATGTAAATTATGATTACAAGAAGATATGTTGGATAAATACAATAACGAAAATTCTAATATCAAATCAACCAAGATCTCGGTCGTTGTAGCAATGTATAGAACTTCATATTTGAATCTTTGACTACCATAGCTGAGTTCCCAATCTTCCACAATATCGGCAAACCTCCTTTTCCTCCTTATGATGAAAAGCACGACAAAGATCAGTGTTAACACCAGAACTGGGGCAAATATAGTTAACCCATATATCAAAATCTTGGATTTCTCATTTGGTCCTATTTGAGGTAGCTTAGGTAGTCGTGAGAGGTCGAGTTCTTGAGCTCTACCATTCATCTTAAAGCTCCATCCTAATACATATCCAGTTGCTGCCGAGAAGCCCACGTACATAGTATCTAAGATGATAGTTGAAAGATCTTGGGACGAGGACAGAAGTGGAAAATCTGGTTTACCTATGTTGATTGGAGCTATCGTCACATTAAGTTGCTTTTCTACCCCATCATAATCTACCCAAACTTGCATGGGTTGTCCAGCTGTTAGGCTTAAGTTCCTGAAACCAACATCTTTTCTACTAAAGTACTTGGCTGGAGAGGATTGGACAGACTTGAGATCATTGATATCGATACCAACATGGTTACTATCAACATCGTGCAACTCAGGGTTATGGACAGTATCTAGCTCCACAGCAACAACATGGTATAACTATAGGGTGGGTCGAAATTGTCCCACACAGATGGGTTTAAGCAAGGAAGGAAGTTGGCAACTATTATAAAAACACAAGACAGATCATGAAGAAAGCATACCTTTCTCGGCCTTTTGGCTAAGATCAAGTGTAGTATCTGTTCTTATCAGTTTAATATCTGATATGTGGACCATTGGTTCACACGATATTAAATTAATTTTTTTCATGGGGGAGGGTCCATCACAGTAGCTTGCTGCTGGGGCTCTCCAGTGTCGCCTTTGTGTTGCACTATTGCATTGGCCTGGCACACCCCCTACCAATTCTTAACCATCAAAATTTGTTATTGTCTTTAGTCCTCAATTGAATAGGGAAACCTTTGGTGAGTTAGCTTCATACTGTTAGACTGTCAGTCTATGCCGACAAAGCTGCAGAGTCAGCTTCAACCAACTGCTAGAAGTGATGATGGATCTGTCTTTATTAGCTGTTCATAAGTTCAAATGCAAACACATCTTTTCTACTGATTCCAAGAACTCGAAGAGCTTAAATGATAAACTAGATATATTAATATAACCATGGAAGAGAGCATCAACTTGAGTAGGGTTCATGCTAAATTTTATTTATTCTAAGACATTAACATATGTTGACGCAACGTAAACTCAAGTATGTTTTAGAAAGTCAGGCTAAAATTCGAAAAACTGATAAACTCTCAAGGATAGAGAAACTGCTAAATTTTATTAACTGAATTACATCATAAAACTTGGAGAGGAACTCATTGGTACGGTATTAGAGTTTCCTATTCCAAACAATCTCCTCAATAAAGTCCTTTTCCCCTTGTCTTATCATGTGAAAACTCTCTTGACACCAACTTCGATTTTAGAAGTGGAAAACTATTATAAAAACGCGAAAGAGGTAATGGAAAAACAAACCTTTCTCGGCCTTTTGGCTAAGATCAAGTGTTGTATTTTCTAAAAAAAAAAAAAAAAAAATCAAATGTAGTTTTTGTCCTTATCAGTTTAATATCTGATATGTGGGTCATTGGTTCACATCATATTAAATTAATTTGTTTATTTTGATGTCTTTTGTAATGATTCCAAGACTAATCATCTACCATTGTATGTATGAGAAAGTTTTAACTTGAAATCAATTCATGAAATTTTATTAAGCCTAAGAGCATCTCCAATGCAACCCTCAACTCGAAAAACTCAAATTTTATTACTTGAGTTTTTGACAAAAACACTCTCCAATGCAACTCTCAACTATGTTGAGATACTCAAGAAAATTCAATTGGCCACATCATCATTTTATATATTAAAATAAAACACGAGATAATCTAAAGCAAATGTTGAGTTTTTTGAGTGTTGCATTGGAGAACTATTTTGAATTGAGGATCCTAATAGTGCCACCTAGGAAAGAGAATCTCAATTCATACTTAACACATTCGATTAATTGAGTTTTTGTTGAATGTTGTGTTAAATGTAATTGTATATCTTTGTATTTTATCTTTTACTCAAGGGCATTCTTGTAATCTAACTATGTATTTCCTATTATAAATACAAACATACCCTATTCTTTAGGGCATCTTGAGTTCAACTTTACATGGTATCAAGAGCCTCTTAATTTTTTTTCTCTTCTCTCCTTGGTTTTCTGTGCCTATCTGGTTTTCTAATGGCCTCCTTCAACGCCGCCACTCCATCCCCAACCCAAATTTCTCCAACTTCTGATCCTTCTTCTTCTTCTTCCTCCATGACTTTTCCAGCTCTTTCCACATCAGATTAGACAATTCCAACTACCTTCTTTGGAGGAGTTAACTCCTACCCATTCTTCACTCTCAAGATCTTTATAAGTATGTTAATGGCTCTGTTTCTCCTCCTGCTGAATATCTTCCTTCTTCCTCTGACTCTTCTTCAACTCTCACCATTAACCCTGAGTATGTTTATTGGTATCGCATTGATCAAATGCTTCTTTCATGGCTTAATGCCACTCTCACTGAACCTGTCCTAACACAGGTGCTTGGTTTAACTACTTCTCGCTCGGTTTGGGAATCTCTTGAGAGAAACTTCTCTTCTCTTAACTCAGCTCGATTAATGAATCTCAAGCTTCAACTTCAGACCCTCAAGAAAGGTTCTCTTTCCATCTCTGAATACCTTCTTCGTATTAAATCTATTTCTGATTCTTTAGCAGCCATTGGACATTCTGTTCCTGATAATGAGCTCGTCCTCATTGTTTTATCTGGCCTTTCCTCTGATTATGAGAGCTTTGTCACTTCGATTACTACTCGTCTTGTTCCTCCCACCTATAGTGAACTTCACTCTCTTCTTCTCACCCATGAATTTCGTATCGACCTTCTCAAACAACAACCCATTCAGCCCACTGCCTTATTCTCTCCTTCTCCTCCACCAGTTCGAGCTTCCTCTTCCCCTGTTTTTCGAGGAAACAGAGGACGTTATAACAGAGGAAGAGGAAATAGAAACTTTAACAGTAACAGAGGAAATTATAATGGTCAAAGGAATTCGTCTTACTCTGTTTTAGGCCCTCCTCCTTCTTCTCAAGTAATTTGTCAATACTGTGGAAAATATGGGCACACAACTCGTAACTGTTACAGTCTTCCAAATCAAAATGATTTAGCTCGTGCTTTTGCTGCTTTGGGAGTTGATTCTGCTCCAGCTGATCCAAATTGGTATCTCGATTCTGGCGCAACTATGCATATCTCATCCGATGTTGCTTCTACCTCTGCTCGATCTGATCTCTCTACTCCAGATCATGTGATGATGGGTACTGGTCAGCTTACTCCAGTATCAGGTGTTGGTAATATTTTATTCCCCTCTCATAACTGTCTTCTAAGAAATGTTCTTCATGTTCCTCTTTTCAAAAAGAATCTTGTCTCTGTCTCTCGTCTTCTCAAGGAATTTAACTGTTTTGTTCTTCTTCATCATAATGGTTTTCTTGTTCAGGAAATTCCAACCGGGAGGACACTCCTCGCCGGAACGATTGATGATGGTCTCTTTCGAGTTTCAAACTCCATTAAAGCTCCTCCATCATCTGCTCTGTTTGCTTCCTCATTAGCCTCTGTTTCTCCAGTTTCTTCTGACGTGTGGCATCGTCGTCTTGCTCATCCACACCTGCAAGTTTTTAATTCAGTTATTAAAAACAATGATTTGAAAATTAAGGATTCTGTAATGAAATTAACTAAGTGTTTGAGTTGTGTTTCTGGGAAGCATCATCATCTTCCATTTAACTCTGTTTGTCACTCTACTTCTGCTCCCAATGAAATGATCCATTCCGATCTATGGGGACCCTCGCCGGTCATTTCATCTTCTGGTCATCGTTATGTTCTTATTTTGGTTGATGATTACACAAGATTCACCTGGATCTATTTTTTAAAATCAAAATCAGAAGCTACATTTCACTTTAAAAATTTCAAGAATTTTGTTAAAAAACAATTTAATCATCCCATTAAGATCTTCCAATCTGATGGTGGTGGTGAATTTGTGAATAATGATTTGACCAACTTTCTAAATCTCCATGGAATTCAGCATCGTCGATCTTGTCCTCACACCCCTCAACAGAATGGGGTTGCTGAGAGAAAGATCCGTCACTTAGTTGAGACATCTCTATGTCTTCTTCATCATGCTTCGATTCCTCTTCAATATTGGACAGATGCTTTTCAAACTGCTGTTTACACTTTAAATCGATTACCCACTTCTGTTCTTCATGGTCTCTCCCCTTTTGAGAAATTACTGAATAAAAAACCTTCTTACAATGATCTCAGAACCTTCGGATGTCGTTGTTTCCCTCTGTTGACTCCTTATCGATCTACCAAATTTGATTTCAAAACCAAACCGTGTGTCTTCTTAGGGTATCTTCCTAATTATAAAGGCTATAAATGCCTTGATCTATCTTCTTCCAAAACAATCATCTCTCGGAATGTTTTATTTGATGAGAATTTCTTTCCCTTCTCTGCTTCTTCTTCGGAGTCTTCGTCTCCCTCCAAGAACCCTACTTTCCCAATTACAACACTTCAACGAACAGTCCCCACCACACCTCTTTCCCCTGTCCTTCACCGTACATCTGTCACCTTGTCTCCCACTCCTCTTCAAAATGCGTCGTCTGTTCTTCCTCCACCTGTACCCAACGGTACAGTTGTACCTTCGTCCTTGACGCGTTTTGAAACTGCGTTAATTCCTTCCGTGCCATCTGTCCCTTCACGTCCGTTAGAAAACGTTACTCCAGCTGTTCCTCTTGTCTCCTCCACGTCAACCCCTTCTGACGCCACGATACCCTCCTTGTCCCCTACATCTGTTCCCCTTTTGTCTTCTACTACTTTACCTTTACCAATACCACCGTCATCTTCGCCTAATCCCTCAAACATTCCTGCAACTAACCCTAATCCTTTTTTACCAAAACCAACCACCTCAACTCACCCCATGATAACTAGAAATCGAGATGGCACAATGAAACCCAAGGTGCTACTTAACAATTATGTTTCTCTTCTTCATGAACCTCAATCATTCCTACAGGCTTACAAAGTCCCTCACTGGCGTAAAGCCATGGAAGAAGAAATCTCGGCTTTGCACAAGAATAAAACTTGGTCTCTGGTTCCTGCTCCACCTAATGCTAATATAGTGGATTGTAAATGGATTTACAAGGTCAAACAGAAGGCTGATGGCTCGGTTCAAAGATTCAAGGCTCGTTTAGTCGCTCGTGGGTATTCTCAACAATATGGGATTGATTTTGATGAAACTTATAGTCCGGTGGTCAGACCGGCCACAATTCGATCAGTTCTTTCTATAGCAATCACAGGTAATTGGCTTCTTAGACAACTCGACGTCAAAAATGCTTTTCTAAATGGGGATCTTCAAGAGTCTGTTTTTATGACTCAACCCAAAGGATTTGAAGATCCCTCTCGACCTAACCATGTTTGTAAGTTGCATAAAGCCCTATATGGTTTGAAACAAGCCCCTAGGGCTTGGCATCTCCGGTTCAGCAATTGTCTGTTACAAATGGGTTTCACCCAATCTATATCTGATCCCTCTATGTTCTTTATTCGAACTTCATCAGACCTAACAATTTTATTACTTTACGTTGATGATATTTTGGTCACTGGGTCTTCTTTTAAGCTTGTGTTGAATCTAATTCACAACTTAAAACTTCAATTTGATATGTCGGATTTGGGAGATTTAGGTTATTTCTTAGGAATGGAAGTCACTAGATCAACAACTGATTGGATTTTAACTCAAACTAAATATACAATGGATATTCTCTCTCGTTTTGGGTTAGAGAATTCAAAACCAGTTTCCACTCCTGTTATATCTGGTTCGAAGTTATCGAAATGTGATGGAAAATTGCTTTCTGATCCAAAGTTGTTTCGAAGTCTGGTGGGGGCTCTTCAATATCTTACCCTCACCAGACCTGATATCTCCTATGCCGTGAATCAAGTCTCCAAATTTATGGGATCTCCAACGACGACTCATTTAGTTGCAGCTAAACGAATTTTAAGGTATTTAAATGGTTCTCTTCATCATGGTCTGGTTTTCCGGCGAGCAACAAGTCTTCCTCTTATTGCCTACTCCGATGCTGACTGGGCAGGGTCACCTGACGACCGACGGTCAACCTCTGGATATGGTATCTTCATGGGTCCAAATTTAATAGCATGGGCCTCTAAAACCCAACCCACTGTGACCCGTTCATCTACGG
This sequence comes from Eschscholzia californica subsp. californica, assembly GCA_002897215.1. NCBI lineage: Eukaryota > Viridiplantae > Streptophyta > Magnoliopsida > Ranunculales > Papaveraceae > Eschscholzia > Eschscholzia californica. The sequence goes on from BEHA01000775.1 coordinate 328,666, forward strand.
AAGCTGAATACAGGGTCGTGGCCCATACCACTGCTGAACTCATTTGGGTTAAGAATCTTCTTCTTGAATTAGGCTATTCTTTACCGACACCTCCTATCATATACTGTGACAATATAAGTACGACTTATCTTACAGTAAATCCAATCCTACACTCACGAACAAAACATGCAGCTATTGACTTTCATTTTGTTCGTGAGCAAGTAAAAAATGGTCGTCTCAAGGTTCAATTTATTCCGAGAAGTGATCAAGTAGCCGATATTTTTACAAAGGGTTTATCTTCACCAAGATTTTTTGAATTACAAAGCAAGCTCTCTCTAGTTCCTGGTCGTTCGGCTTGAGGGGGGGTGTTAAATGTAATTGTATATCTTTGTATATTATCTTTTACTCAAGGGCATTCTTGTAATCTAACTATGTATTTCCTATTATAAATACAAACATACCCTATTCTTTAGGGCATCTTGAGTTCAACTTTACATGTTGCATTGGAGATGCTCTAACATATGAAATCAACGACCACCAGAGAGGAGTGACTCAGCAATCGATGACGATGATCCTGTGAATGCCTGGTCTACAGAAGAAGGATACGACAGGGCACAATCCTGAAAAATTTCTCCACGTGGCACCGCTCGATTGATACTGTTGCTCGTATTAACGACCCACAACTCTGTCGCTGGCAGTGGCAAATCTCCTTCCAAGTATTGCACAACTTGTTTCATGGTGGGCCTATCTGCTGGAACACTATGAGAACAGAACAAGCCAAGCTTCAGAACCAACTCCATCTCTTCAACCACATATTCACTTCTCAATTTTGGATCACTTGCCTCTAAAATCACACCTTTACTCCAACAAGAAAACACCCAGTCCACCAAAACTAGATCCTCTTCGGTTTCAGATTGGTAAAGTCCTGCTGGTTTCTTTCCACATGCAACTTCAAGCAAGAATTGCCCAAATGCGAAGACATCGGTGCTGGTCGTTGCCTTTCCAGTTCTTACCAGTTCTGGTGCTATGAAACCAAATGTCCCAACCACATCGGTTGTTTGATGATTGGTTTCACGATCGTACAATCTTGCTAAACCAAAATCTCCCAATTTTGCATTCATTTCGCCATCTAATAGAATGTTACTAGCTTTGATGTCTCTGTGAATCACAACCTGCTCCCACCCTTCGTGCAGATAAAGTAATCCACTTGCCACATCTTTGATGATTTTAAATCTTTGGTTCCAATTTAGTGTCAGTGATGAGTTCATTCGAGAGCCAAAGAGGAACTTGTCCAGGCTTCCGTTAGGCATGTAATTGTAGACCAAAAGTAACTCTCTTTTACGTCTGCAATAACCTAATAGTTGTACCAAGTTTCTGTGCCGAAGTTCACCAATACTAACAATCTCCGCTATAAATTCCCTTATGCCCTGTCTAGAATCATGGGAAACTCTTTTGACTGCTACTTCGAGCTTAGAAGTAGGTAATACACCTCTGTAGACCTTGCCGAAGCCACCGACACCAAGAAGCTCCTTATCTCCAAACCCCTCTGTAGCAATGTATAGATCTTGATATCTGAATCTCTGGGTACCGTAGGTGAGCTCCCAATCTTCCACAATATCAAGAAACTTCCTCTTCCTTCTTATGATACAAAAGATGACAAGGATCATTGCTAACGCAAGAATTGGGACAACTATTGGCAATCCAATTTGTAAGATTTGTAAATGCTTCTTACGTTTTAGTCGAGGAAGTTTTGGAAGTTGAGAGAGATCTAGTGCTTGAGTTTTACCATTAATCTTAAAACTCCATCCTAGTAAGTAATGAGATGTTAAAATTGATCCCGTAGCCGAGGAGAAGCCCACGTACATGGAATCTGAGATGATAGTTGAAAGATCTCGGGACAAAGACAAGAGTGGAATATCTGGTTTAGGTATGTTAATTGGAGCAATTGTTACGTTAAGTTGCTTATGTATGCCATCATAATCTACCCAAACTTGCATTGGTTCCCCACTAATAAGACTCAAATTCCTAAACCCACTAAATTTTGGATCAAAGTACATAGCAGGAGAGGATTGAACAGACTCAAGACCGTTGATATCGATACCAACATGATTATTGTTTGTATCAAACCTAGTGGTATATATAGTATGTAGTTCCACAGCAAGGACATGGTTTGAGGAGTTACCATTCGTATCTCTGTTGAAAAGGCCAAGATAGTAGCTTGGTAGAGCACCTGGTAGCCCTCTTTGGGGTGCAAGAACAAAGACAATTCCATGACCACCAATTTCAGTAAACTCAGAGACTATTCCAAAAACAAAAGTAGTAGAGAAGGAAACAACACTAGCACTATTATTACCATTGGCTGCTGCCCCGACCGGAAATGAAAAAACGTTTTTGAACTGAAATGGATAAGAGTAGAAGGCATGACCCAACCCTTGTCTGGTGTTGTTGGTTAATCTGAGGAGGCCATTGGGTGTAATTTCGGCTAGTCCATCTCGACTCAAATTCGCAGCATCTCTGAATCCGGTGTATACAAAACCAGGATCATACAAAGATAACGATGTCGGAAGAAATCTAGGAAGAAGAAGAAGAAAGAAGATTAACAACGACATGACTGTTGCTTCCTAAACAAAGCTATTCATATATCTTCTTAACAACAAAGTGATAAGGTTATTATTAGTAACTGAAGAAGTTGATTAGATATGTAAGGCTTACCAAAAAATTAAGTCAGTGTTTTTGATTTTTCTCTCAAATGTTAGGTCTAAATTGATTAAGCACATTAATTCTGCAGGACTTTTAGTGGTGTTATAGTCGTCCGTATCCAGTCAAGAAGTTGACTGGGTGATCGGCCTCAACCACATTAATTTTGCAGGACTTTTAGTTGACTCTTTTTTTTAGAGCCGCGAGAAATATAAGCCCACATAATAAGAGAGAGATTATGCTTACAAATGAAGAATCCAACCATGATATTGTTACTATTCAAGTTTGTATCTACCGTGGTATTTCTTCTAAATAAAAGTGTCCAAGGCTCATCAGAATATAATTTTGGTTTCGTCTACAATGGTTTCAGAAATGCAGCTGATCTGCATCTCAATGGAGTAGCTTCTGTCACACCCAATGGTCTATTAAGTTTAAACAATGAAACTGAAACAGGACTAGGCCGTTCCTTCTACTCCCGTCAGCTTAAATTCAAGATCAATAATTCATCATCATCACCACCAGATCCAAATGGTAACACTACTGCTAGAACAACTACTCTTTCTTTCTCTACTACTTTTATTTTTGCCATAACCCCCCAGTATTACGATTTAAGCGCTCAAGGAATAGCCTTTGTTCTTTCACCTCACCGAGAGGTTCAACCAGGACCTTTACCGAAACAATATCTAGGCTTATTCAATGAATCAAACAATGGAAATCTCTCAAACCATGTTGTTTCTGTGGAACTAGATACTAACTATGACCCTGATGTAAATGACATAGACAACAACCATGTCGGAATCGATATCAATAGTATCAATTCCGTTCAATCCTCTCCAGCCAAGTACTTTAGTAGCAAAGAAGGTGCTTTCAGGGACTTAAGCCTTACAAGCGGACAACCAATGCAAGTTTGGGTAGAATATGATGGGGTGGAAAAGCAACTTAATGTAACAATAGCTCCAATTAACATACCTAAACCAGATATTCCACTCTTGTCTCTGTCCCAAGATCTTTCAGCTATCATCTTAGATTCGATGTATGTGGGGTTCTCTTCAATGAACGGAGTATTTTTGACATCACATTATATATTAGGATGGAGCTTTAAGATAAATGGGAGAGCTCGAGAACTCGACCTCTCACGACTTCCTAAGCTCTTGAGCTCAAGAGCTCAAGGATCGAAGAAGAAACCAAAGATTTTGGTGTATGGGTTACCTATGTTTGTCCCAATTGTTGTGTTAACAATGATCCTTGTCATCTTTTTTATCATAAGAAGGAAGAGGAAGTTTGCTGATATTGTGGAAGATTGGGAACTCAACTACGGTAGCCAGAGATTCAGATATAAAGATCTATACATTGCTACCGGGGGGTTCACAGAGAAGGAGCTTCTTGGTGTTGGTGGCTTTGGTAAGGTCTACAAAGGTGTATTAACCACTTCTAAGCTCGAGGTTGCCATTAAGAGAGTTTCCCATGATTCAAGACAAGGCGTAAGGGAATTTATAGCGGAGATAGTTAGTATCGGCCAAATTAGGCACCGAAACTTGGTACAACTATTAGGTTATTGCAGACGTAAAAGTGAGTTACTTCTGATCTACGATTACATGCCTAACGGAAGCCTAGACAAGTTCCTCTTTGGCCGTCGAATAAATTCATCATCTATACTAAATTGGAAGCAAAGGTTTAAAATCATCAAAGATGTGGCAAGTGGACTATTTTATCTGCACGAAGGGTGGGAACAGGTTGTGATTCATAGAGACATCAAGGCTAGTAACATTCTGTTAGATGGCCAAATGAACGCAAAATTGGGAGATTTTGGTCTAGTGAGATTATACGATCGTGGAACCAATCCTCAGACAACCAATGTGGCTGGGACATTTGGTTTCATAGCACCAGAACTGGTAAGAACTGGAAAGGCAACGACCAGCACCGATGTCTTCGCATTTGGACAATTCTTGCTTGAAGTTGCCTGTGGAAAGAAACCAGCAGAACTTTACCAATCTGAGACAGGAGAGGGTCTAGTTTTGTTGGATTGGGTGTTTTCTTGTTGGAGTAAAGGTGTGATTTTAGAGGCAAGTGATCCAAACTTGAGAGGTGAATATGTGGTTGAAGAAATGGAGTTGATTCTGAAGCTGGGCTTGTTCTGTTCTTATAGTGTTCCAGAAGCTAGGCCCACCATGAAACAAGTTGTGCAATACTTGGAAGGAGATTTGCCGCTGCCATCGACAGAGTTGTTGGTCGTTAATATGAGCAACACTATCAATCGGGCGGTGCCACGCGGAGAAACTTTTCAGGATTTTGCTCTGTCGTACCCTTCTTCTGTAGACAAGGCATTCATAGGATCATCGTCATCTATTGCTGAGTCAATCCTCTCTGGTGGCCGTTGATTTAATAAGTTTGACTGAAATTTACTAAGAGCTAATTTAATTTATGTTTATGAGTCAGGCTCAATATAATTTCATAAATTGATTTCAAGTTATAGCTTTCTCTGTCATATATACAATGGTAGATTAATAGTTTTGGAATCATTAGCAAAGACTTCTGCGGGCAGCCTCAGTCAAGCACTGGTCAGTCATTTGGACTCTGAAATAAACAAATTATGATAGTTAAGGATTGGTAGGGGGTGTGCCAGGCCAATGCAATAGTGCAACTCAAAGGCGACACTCGAGAGCTCGGCAGCAAGCTACTATGATGGACCCTCCCCCATGATTCACCAGTCTCGCTAGCCCAAAATTGTAGAAACCGGATCTGTTTTTTGTCAATTTCGGCAACCAAACATTGCCCCAATCAAGATCAAGACAGACCATTTGATTCGTCTCGTCGAGTTCTTGAGTTTAGATGTAAAGTTTGTCAAAATCCGATTTCATATGAGTTATCATTGACTTACTTGGGGAATATATAAGGATAACTACAACGTGTAGTTTTATTATTAATACCGTATTGGATAAATAAGGAAAGTTCTACATCGTTATATAGACTTTTTCCACATTAGTATGATGTAATCTTTTGAAACGATAAGCTGCTTTACGTGGTGCAAACCACCCACTTGCGTGGGCGCTTTAGAGGCGCTACAAAAAACATATCCATTTGGGACGGCGAAAAACCGTCCATAAAACCCCAAAACCGTCCCAAATAAAGTATTAGGGACGGTTTTTGTCTGTCCCTGATACTGGAGTCCCAAATAGTATTGGGGACAGATATAGGGACAGATGTGATCCGTCCCCCAATATTAATTAGGGACAGTATTCATTTGTCCCTATAACTAACTATTATTTGGGACAGATATTAGCTGTCCCAAAACATTTAGGCAGAATTTTCAAATAATTTACTTTTGGGACGGTTAATAGTTGTCCTTAAATTTTGGCAAAGTTTTTTTGAACTGATATTCTTAACAAGAATTGTCCCTGATGCGTTTCTCCTATAATAAATATCCGCGATAATACATTTACTTTTGAAACATAATATTATTTTTCAATTGTTTAATTTCAGCAAAACAAGACAAAATCAAAGAAATCTAAGACCCATTGATAATGAGCTCCAAACAATAACAATCAAAGTATTATGGTCATACCAAAAGATAATATATTTCATAGTCGTTTTATATACAAGTTGTACCTATTTGTCAACCAAAATATATACTAACTAAAGCAATTAACAAATATTAACAAAAAAATATTGAATATGTATCTAATCATGCTAATCACTTGAATCTCCATGATAAAATTCATCGCAAGCAACAAAACACGATACCCAATCTTCAATAACTTTGATGCAGTAGTTGGCAATGCCTTCAAATCAGTGATAATAATCAGTTCCTGTCAGATAACATATAACTAAGATTAAACATGTTACAAAAAGATAATCTCATACTTTGAACCAGTTGAGATAATAGCTTAGTTTTTGAAACACAAGCCAAAAATCTAGCATTTCCACCACAAAAATAAGCAACTAAAATTAAATAAGAACTCCAACATTACGAGGAATAAAAATAGAAGTATGAAAAAGCCTACAACTATACACATAAGTTGTTGCAGTGCCGCAGCACATTCGTTAAGTAAATAGCACAATAAATTATTTTCCAAATAGCATTATGTGGTACATTTGTTTTTTAATATATATATATATATATTTAGTAAACTATCTAAGGCAATTTAAGTAAATGTATGAGATTTTGACTTAAGCCACACTATTATTCATTTGTAGTTTGTTGAGGAAAACTTGGGAAGCTAAACCAGAATTTTATAAGTTAAACAACTGCACTTTCAAACTTGTATTCCTCCAAACACTCTAATGACACCTAAAACCAATTTAACACACCTCAATACAATTGAAAGACAATATATGCTTTGAAACAATGAAAACATAAGGAAGTCTTAGTTTGAAAATCGAACTTCGTTTCCCTTCCAAGAAACAAGTTCAGATATTTGTTTATGCTAAAGTTTTCGAGACTCAAGCATTGATCAATCCATGCATGAAACAATGTTCCAAGAGGCATGAATATCAAGTGAATTATATTTAATATCACAACTTGGGAATTGAAGTTTGAATGCACATAGATGGTTAGAACAGAATTACTTGGTAAAAGTTCTTGGGCCTCGAGCATCGACACTGATTTTGTACCTGGTCAACATAGTTCTTTAGTAGTTGATTCCGAACCTCAGGAACTACTTGTTGCTTGAAGTAATTGATCAGCGAGAAAAAACATTCCAAGATCAAAAAATCAGAGACTTGTATACATTGAGCACTCACGCGATAAAAAAGAAGTGTTATAGATGTATCTATAGTAAACATACCAAAACCTGCTCAGAGTTCAAATAAAGGACTGCCTTTCCCTTACCATATTGAACCTAAGAACTCAAATAGTTAATGATTTTTCACAAATAAATACAAGAATATTGCAAACCTGAAATAAAATGCATAGTGAACCTTCGTCGCAATTCTTCTCATGAATTCTTTCCTCGGCTACATGCTCCAAGTAGAGTGCTTAAATCACATTCGCAATCTGTAAGAAGTAAATTCTAATTATCCATCCCATCTATTCCTCTTGAACAAGTTCAAAATGTTAACTCTGAAATTTCTAGTTACTCGCACAAAAAATATTGTAAATAAGAATAGATAATCATGAACTATTCGAGAAGGATCAAAAGAAATCACAATGAAGGAAACCATAAACAAAAATTCTATAACATATTTCATTTACAGCGAGATTATTTAAAAGAACAATTTATAAAAGATTTGTGTGTGTCAGCGCCTATCACAAACATTGTGGAACAAAAAAACATTTCATATTACTAACATACAAATATAAGTGCCAGTAACATTAGTCTTTCAAGGTAAAGAAGCAATATACCTTAGAGGAAGCCTAAAATAGAAGAGCAGTTCCTAGCTCATTTCTCTTTTTAAGTATTGTTTTCATTAATTGTTAGTTAAAACCCAATAAGGGATATAGATCCCTTCTCTTTTTAAGTATTGTTTTCATCATTAGTTAGTTAAAACCCAATAAGGGATTTCTTTCAGGACCATAGCCCCTCCTATTTAATTTATGTTCAACTATCATAGTATATGAGTACTTATGGGAGAACCACACAACTTCAACACTAGCCAACAATGGAGATAAGAATGGAGACTCTTTTATTGTGACCTAATACATAAGCATATATTAGACGCACTTCCAGTAACCAAAAAGAACCGTGAAATAATCAATACAGAACATTGAAAACAAGCTGTAAATAAACATAATAAATTACAATGAGATAAACTTCTAGCAAGGAAACCCCTAAATATTTTTCTCTGTCTCATATTAGAAAATAAGTTTATGATTTGAAAACCCTAGACAGTTTTATTTGATTGTTACTCATAATAAATATGATTAGGAATAGGGAAAAGAAGATGAAGAAGAAATTTAATCATAGTAAGACCTAAAGAAGCAGTCGATTTCTCTAGTGTGTTCAAGTCGATTTGCCCTTGTCGATTTCACTAGAATCATTCAATCGAAAATCTGAAAAATGGTTTGTAGTACTAGTAAAACACGAAGAAAAAGAAGAAGATGGTGAGAAGACGAAGAAAAAGAACTCGGTCATTCAATCAGTAATCTGGAAAATAGTTTGTAACAATGGTAAAATAAGAAGAAGAAGATGATGAGAAGAAAAACAAAAAATCTAACCTGTTGTATGAAGATTGAGAATCATCACCATGGAGAAGAAGTCGGTTGTTATGGGACTTGCGAGAAGGAAAAAGGAGGAGAAATTAAAATTAGGGCCAAATTTAGGTAAAATTGTGCGCCAAAATTGAGCGCTTTTTTTTTTCGTTCTCGCTGCTCAAAATATTTTGATAAAATAAATTTGTTTGTCCCTATTACAATTTTGTTAGGGACAAATAGTGTAAAATTGTCCCTATTTTGACTTTATTGGGGACAGACATGAAAAAGGTGTGTCCCTATTGGGCCTTTTTTTTTGTAGTGGCGCACTCGCTTTGCACCTGCGCATCATAGCCAGAAGCGATTGGAGCCGTTCGTGTTTAAGCTTAGAGGTTTGATCCGACGGTGGAGATTTAATCAACGAATATGATAGATTTAACGGCAGGCGTTCAAGGCGCTAGATCTAGATTGATCTGTTGAGATCTGATGGTCGAAACTAAACCTGAAACCCAACAGTCAAGTGTGACTGTTGGAAACCTGAATACCCTTATAAATAACATGAGAATTAAACAAACAAATACATCAATTTATAGCATTTTCTGAGCTTTCACTTTCAAGCATTAGAGTTTAAGGATCATTGTTCAGAAGTTCGTATTGCTTACAAAGTTCGTCTGACTATCATAACTAAGAGGTACCATCTTTAACTTGATAAGTAATCCGTTTTATCCCGGGAGACATACACCATTATTGTTCGTACTAATATACAAGGTGTAAATTGTCTTAAGGACAGAGGTATCATCGACTCGGATATTTGTTACATTTTCATTTTAATAATCACTGTTTTCATCTTTTTCAATTAGTTTAGAGAAAGTAACTCTTTCCCTGATTTATCAGATAAAAAGAAAACTAAAATGATTGTACTATGTTTTGTTTAAACACAAAGACTAAGAATTATTATCTTAAAAGAGAACCAGGAAAACAACAAAAATCACCTAAACTGCGTTCATTTCACCATCTAGTAGAATATTATTCGCTACACCTTTGATGATCCTAAATCATTGATCCCAATTGAGACTCGAAGACGAATTGAACCCACTGAAGAGGAACTTGTCTAAGCTACCATTAGGCATGTACTTGTAGACCTAAAAAAGCTCCTCTTGTGTCTGCAATAGCCCAAGAGCTGCACCAAGTTTCGGTGCCGAAGTTGGCCAATACTAGCCATTTCCCCAATAAATTGCCTTACTCCTTGTCTTGAATCATGTGAAACTATGGCAAGTTCAATTTTGGAAGTTGGAAATAGACCTTTATATATTCAACCACAACCACCGAAACCAAGAATCTCTTGTTCTTTGATCCCTTTGCTAAGTGAACGGTCCCGATCAAAGTCAAACTTTGAAAAACTTCGATCTACTTTTGTCTTTTAGTGAAAATGAGTCATTAAGTCAAGAATTTTATCAAGGACTTTGTACATGTAGCACTTCCGTTGTGGCAATGTATAGGTCTTTGTATGAGAATCTTCTTGCACCACAATTAAGCTCCCAATCCTCCATCGATTCTGCAAAATTATTCTTTTTTTTCTTATGATAAAAATGACTGATTATTAGTAACTGAAGAAAATTCAGGTTGGTCATTGAGCAGACGTTAAACAATTCAAGGTATTTTTCTAGGAAATCGACTTGCTTAGGTATTTAAGGCTTACCAGAAAATTAAGAGCATCTCCAATGGGACACTCTAACAAACACTTTATGAATCCTAATTGTCAAGTGCCAATAGAGTTTCTCTTTCCTAAATGTTAATATAGAAACACTCTAATTTTTGTTGGTCTCCAATGGAGATCTCTAAAGTCTCTATACTTAATACACGTCCCTCTTCAATCCAATAGATAAAAAGTAGTTGGAAAGCAAAGTTTTCTATTGGTTGGAATTTTAAAGTAACACTTAGAGAGTCTCAAGTAGACACTCTCATTTTAGAATTTCTCTCTCTAGACACTCTATAATAAATGTGTCCACCTCATATTAGAGTGTCTAACAAAGTGTTCCATTGGAAATGATTTTGTAACAAAAACTCCAAAAAGTCATATGTGACACTCTAAGTTTTAGAGATTGAGTGTCCCATTGGAGATGCTCTAAGTCAGTATTTTTTATTCTTCTCTCAAATGTTTGGTCTAAATTGATTAACCTTCTTGTGATCGGCCCCTACCACATTAATTCTCCAGGACTTTTAGTTGACTCTTTTTTTTAGAGCTGCGAGAAATATAAGACCACATAATAAGAGAGAGAGATTATGCTTACAAATAAAGAATGCAACCATGATATTGTTACTATTCAAGTTTGTATCTGATGCAACTGACAAAATAACATTAGAATTTTATGCTAAGTGGGGCCGTGACAAGTAAGAGATTGGATGATTTAGAGGAAGATTTTTTATTTTTAGTAGTTTCGAATTCTATATTTTCTTAGTTTTAGTAGTTTCAGAATATTAGTTGTTTTAGAAAAAATTTCCTAGTTTTTAGCAGATCCCCAGTTTTGGTTATTTTTTTTAGTTTTTAGCAGTTTCTAGATTCTAGATATTATAGAGTTTTAGTACTTTTGGACTTTTATTATTTTAGGGTTTCAAGCCTATAAATAGGTCTTTTATGTTCATTGTTAAGGGAGCTTAGTTTATTGAATAAAGTTTTGTTTAATATAATCAATCATAGAGGAGCAATCTTTATACTTTTTTATCTCTTGTCCACTACGCGCTGCATCAGTTGGTATCTGAGCTTGCGTCGATCTTTAATAATGCCACTGAGAAGACAACATGCTACAGGTAGGGAGAATCACATGGATATTGTTAATGAAAGAGATTAAGCTATAAATCAACGATTAAACGGTGTTGACGAATGGTGGCAACAGATGACTCGAATGACGGAAGGGTTGACGCATCGGTTAGATGCATTGGTTGTTCATCAAAGAGAACCAACTTTACCAAATCGTCACTCACAAAAGGATGATGAATCTATTGAGGATGATTCCGATAACCCTTTTGCTAGAGACGTTCGGGGAAGAAGGAACCAAACCAATCACGATTCTCGGAGATGGGAAACGAGTTTGAGGATTGATATCCTGGAATTCGGAGGGCGTGGTCAACCTGAAGAATTCCTCGACTGGATAACTGCGATCAACGATATTCTAGAGTTTAAGGAGGCACCTCATGATAGGCAGGTTCCTCTTGTGGCTACTAGACTTCGTGACATGGCTGCTGCATGGTGGCAACAACACAAGGTAATGCGGTCCAACACAAGGAAATCAAAGGTAACTTCGTGGGAGAAGATGAAAGAATATATGCGTGCAAATTTTCTTCCACATAACTACACCAAGTTAATGTATCAGAAAGTACAACAATTGAAGCAAGGGCCTCATACTGTAGACGAGTACACTACTGAGTTTCACTTTCTGATTTCTCGCAATAAACTTGCTAAAACCGAAGAACAAGTAGTTTCTCGCTACATTGGTGGTCTTAAGGAATATTATCAGGATACAATCAATATGTTTGACCCATTCACGATATCAGATGCTCATCAACGTGCCCTAATTTGTGAAAAACAAGAAAAAAGAAGAGGAACATCTTGGGATACAGTGTCTGAAAGAAGTCTTGTTGAGGTTAGGCAACAGGTAGTAACCCACAACGAGGTAATGCTTTGGGTTCTACACAAATACCGGTAGGTACGAGACATCAAAGTAATCAGACTAATTCGTCTCAAACTAGCGGTTCGACTATTCGATGTTTTTAGTTTGGCGAACTTGGTCGTCGTGCTAATCAATGTTCAAAAGGAGGACCACATGGTAAAGGGTTGTAGATTCATAACATTAGTCAAGAGGAGGTCAGTCAAGAAGACGGTGGTGATCCCGTATATGATGATGATCAATTGGAAGAATACGTCGAGGGGGATGTTGGTCCCTTACTGGTTGTTCGACGGGCGTGCTATGCACTTCGTAGTCTTGAAGGGGAAGATTGCTCACGAAATAATATCTTCCAATCTACTTGTACGATTGGGGGGAAAGTTTACAAATTTATCATTGATTCCGGTGCATGTGAGAACGTTATATTTGAAGCAGTACCAAACTTAACTTAAAGACAGAACAACACCCAAATCTACGTGTACGATTGTGGTGTGATGTCGTCGTTATGGATGCGTGTCATCTATTATTAGGTAGACCTTGACAGTTTGATAGGTCAGCTCATCATGATGGTGGAAAGAACAATTATAATTTTCTATTCGACAAGAGAAAAATTGTATAGTCACCAAGTAGAGGGGTTCCTCCTACGAATGAGAAAGGTGTGACTTCAAATTTATTATCTCAAAGGTTGTCCGTTAAGGAGGTTGAACAAATGGATGTTGAATATATGTTAATTGGGGAGGAAAGTAGTATTGAGGATGGGGTGATTCTTGATTCTGTTCGCCCAATATTGAAAGAGTTCACAAATGTTTTCTCTAAGGACCTACCTGACGGCTAACCACCGCTGAGGGATATTCAACATCAAAAAAAAATTTGTCCAGGTGCAACACTGCCAAATAGAGCTCATTATAGGATGAGCCCGGAGGAACACGTGGAGTATGCGGTGGGTGAATATAGCAAGTTATCAGTAAAGAAAATTGTATCATTAGAGATACTTGAGGAGATTAATCCAAATGCTTATCATCTGAAACTACCAAGTCATGTGCGTACCTCAAATATGTTTCATGTGAAACATTTATTACCATATTCTGAAGATAATTTGGATAAGGATGATTTGAATTCGAGGTCAAATTTTGTCCAACCCGGGGAGGATGATACAACTGACAAAATATCATCAGAATTTTATGCTAAGTGGGGTCGTGACAAGTCAGGGATTGGATGACTTAGAAGAAGATTTTCTATTTTTAGTAGTTTCTGAATTCTATATTTTCTTAGTTTTAGTAGTTTCAGAATATTAGTTGCTTTAGAGAAGATTTTCTAGATTTTAACAGTTTTCCAGTTTTGGTTATTTTCTTAGTTTTTAGCAGTTTCTAGGTTCTAGATATTTTAGAGTTTTAGTATTTTTAGACTTCTATTATTTTAGGGGTTCAAGCCTATAAATATGCCTTTTATGTTCATTGTTAAGGGAGCTTAGTTTATTGAATAAAGTTTTGTTTGATTTAATCAATCATAGAAGAGCGATCTCTATATTTTTTATCTCTTGCCTACTATGCGCTGCATCAGTATCTATCATGGTACTTCTTTTAAACAAAAGTGTTGAAGCCTCATCAGAATATAATTTTGGTTTCGTCTATAATGGTTTCAGAGATGCAACTAATCTGCATCTCGAAAGAGTAGCTTCTGTCAACCAATGACACCACAAGAAGAGTAGGTCGTTCCTTCTACTCTGGTCGCTCAAATTCAAGATCAATAATTCATCATCATCACTACCAGATCCAAATGGTAACACTACTACTAGAACAATTACTCTCACTTTCTCCACTACTTTTATTTTTACCATAACCTCCAAGTATTACGATTTAAAGGTATCTAGTTCGACAGCTACAACATGATTTGTAGATTATATTATATTATAATCGGACAGACGAATATAAACTAAAGACACAATACTTAACGAGGTTCAGTTGGATATTCAAGACCTATCATCGGATAAAGCTAGAATGGCTACATACTTTATTAACCACAAATAGTAATCGAATACTTAAACTCCTAGAACCCATCTCTTATTTATAGAGTAAATTAGAGTTTTGGGTTTCCTAGTTTCTCCTAACTAAACTAGGAAAATAGACAATATCTGTTTATTATTTCCATCACATGGTTACAAGAGATATCCTCATATAAAAAATTATTTCTTCCATATCTTCTAATATCCTATATAAGTGATCCGTCTCATGTATCACGTATCCCAACAGAGTCTGACCCGAAACTCTATTTCTATATTTGTTTACCTTCTTCTCCAATCCTCAGATTGTTGTTGGTCGAACCCTCTCTAGTGCATTTACTTGTGCCGTCTTATCATCTACTCATAAGTCATATTCTTAAAACTCATGTTGGAAAAGTTATAGGAGAAGTATTGCAAAATCATGACTTGTTTTTCAAATTCTACAGGATATGGGTGAAGAGTTTGTGGCATTTCTGGAGAAAGAGCTTAACATCACTGAGTCAAAAGATGAAGCACAAGGCAGCAGTTCATGGTCTGAGGGGGGAAACACTAGTGAAAAATCGAGCCCACAGAGAGGAGGATCCGATGTTCAGAATGATAATAACAAGTAGCAACATTGAAGATAACATTGACGAAATCGAAGCCAGCCTTGCACAGTTGAAAAAGGAATAAAACTCCAGTAAAGACAGATATTGTTTCTTGTTATATGCACTCGTATTCTTATGGAATAGAAAGATGTATAGACCAGTTCGATCTTAGTTAGCGGATCAAGAAGGCAAGGAGACTAACGGAAAGTCAGTTTCGTGCGGAAAGTCAATGTGCGATAAGGCATTTAGTAACTCCAGTTGGAAGTGCTAACACTTGACTTGGAAGTTTCTTTTAAAAGCAAGGTGACTTACGAAGCTGGGCTTGCACATTTTTTCTTGGAGAACATTTGATTGTTGTGAAGTAGGGAAAAAGAGAAAATTTGTAATTTACTTCTTGGCAACCTATTCTCCATTTAAAAGGATCTCTTTGGGTTATTTCTCGAATATCCCCCAAATTTATGATCGGTTTCCTGCCTAGCCCCCTACTTTACCAAAAATACCCATATGACCCTCTTTTTGAGTTACCGCTATAAGAGCATCTCCAATGCAAAACTTAAAAAAAACTCTATTTGGCTTATGTGTTGAGTCTCAATTGCGATTCTCTTTCCTCTGTGGGTAACTTTGGTGTCTCTAATTCAAGTCCTTCTCCAACGCAACACTCTAAAAAACTCTAATAGATACACATGTCACACATACATTTTATAGGAAAAAGTGGTTGAGAAAGAAAGGCTTTCTATTGGTTCAAAAATTAAATTTGATGACTAAGACACTTAAGACTCTCAAAAGAGATCTCGAAAATAGAGTTTCTAGTTGAGACATCTTAAAACTTAATGCTTCCTCATCATCTTAAGATCTCAATTGAGTTTTGCATTGGAGAAGTTTTTTCACAAAAAAAAAAAACTCTAAAGTCCTAGGTGGCACTTGAGATTTTAAGATTGAGTCTTGCATTGGAGATGCTCTAACACCGTTAACTAGTCACCACCGCTCTCTCCTCAATCTCATCACCTCTCTCTGCTACCTCATCGATCATCTTCACCGGCGAAGGTTGTCGGCCGACGACCTTCAACCATTAAAAAATTATTTTCTCTCTCCTCTCTCTAATTTTATTTTATTTCCTCTCTCTCTCCCTAAATACTCTGGCGAAGGGATTTTCCTTAGCCGGAGCTAGGTATGTTCGTTGAACAGACCTTCTAGATCTGTTCGTGAACATAATTTTTTTTTTAATGGTTGAAGGTCGTCGGTCAGAAAATTGGCCGGCCGACGACCTTCGTCGGTGAAGATGATGAGGTGACAAAGATAGGTGATGAGATGGAGGAGATGACTAGTTAACGGAGTTATAACGGTAACTGAAAAATGAGATCATTTGAGTATTTTTGATAAAGTAGGAGGATAAGCAGGAAACCTGGTATAAAGTTGGGGGCAATTTGGGAAATAACCCATATCTCTTTTGTACTTTGTTTACTCTCAAGTCAACTACGGACCTCAGTTTTTCTAAAACAGAAGGGAAAACGATGACTGGGACAAACATCTTTTTTTAATAAAGGATATTGTCTAGAAGCCCTTCTCAAAATTTAAAATATAGTCCTTCGTAAAAATAAAGTTTCCTATTTAAAAAACAATAATCCTTTCCTTCTTAGAAATAAAAATTCTAATTAAGAAAAAAAGAAACAAAATAAATTTCAAGGGTTAAAAAAATAAATTAAAATCTCTCTCTCTCAATAAAATAATAACTAATTTAAGAGAAAATAAACAAAAAAGTAATACAAAAAATAATAACTAATAAAAATCTCTCTCTCAATAAAAAAATAACTAATTAAAATCTCCCTCTCAAGTGTCCGTGCCCTAGGGCACGGGATATACTCTAGTTTAAGTAAAAGGAGAAATAGTGATTTAGGTAAATCTGCCTCAGCCTCCGAATGGCCAATTGGTGGCAATTGTAAAGATGATAAACATAAGAATAACTCAACTTCGATTTGAAACCAAAAAAGATCACTATATGAATTAACTGTCCAAATTTCTCAAATACTAGACAGAGCTTCCCATCAGAACTTCCTCTCAGACCTTAAAAATCACCAAATCCTAAAATTAATGGCAAAGAATGGTACCATTGTCCTCCAGGGTAATCTGTACTTTTTATGACGACACAAGAAAAATTCAGAAACCATATACATTCTGCACTGAAACAAATTAAACGAAAAAGAAGAAAAGGAAAGTCACCAACTTCACTAGTACGGACTAACTTAATTGATATCAACGATCCCAGAGAGGAGTGACTCGACAATTGATGATGATGAGACAGAGTAGACCTTATCTACATAACCAGGGTAGCAATTTCTTTTGTCTTAGATTTTCGTGCCTTTATGGGTCTTGTAAGAATATAGCAGTTTTGCTATTATGTAAAGTTGTTAATTATTGTAATATTCATGAATAGGGAAGTTTCCCAAGTTTCCCAATATTCATGAATAGGGAAGTTTCCCATTATTCCTAAATTACTTCTATATGTAAATCCCTTGTAAACCTATAAATACTTGTGTAAATCAATGAATAAAACACATAGAGAAATCTTCTCACATATCTCTCTCTCTTTCCTGTCTTCTATCTCTGTGTTCAAGCTATTATTATTCAAGAGGTATTTCCCTCTTCACATGGTATAAGAGCCAATTCAGTTTTTTTTAATAATCAATTTCTTCCATCATGACTACTACTGAAGTCGATTCTGGAGACTATACTCCTCATTCTCCACCTAATCCGGTGTTTGATGTTCATCACTCTGACTCACCAACTACTATTCTCATCACTCCATTATTAACCGGAGATAATTATGCCTCTTGGTCAAGAGCCATGAAGATGGCTCTTCGGGCAAAAGATAAATTCGGGTTTGTAGATGGTTCTATTCCCAAACCCACTTCTCCAAATCAATTACACTCATGGGGAAGGTGTAATGATCTTGTTAGTAGTTGGATTATCAATTCCATTGCTCCGGATATTCGGTCTTCCGTTTTATACGATGAAAGTGCCGCCGATATTTGGCGTAATCTTTATGAAAGGTTTTTTCAAACCAATGCCCCCAAAATTTATCAATTGAAACGGGCAATTTCATCCTTCAAACAAGAAGGACATGATGTCTCCTCCTATTTTACTCAACTCAAAACTCTACAAGATGAGTTACAATCCCTCATGGTAATCGATCCATGTATTTGTGGTCAAGGGAAATCGTTACTTGATCGTACTAATCAAGAACGTGCTATGGAATTTCTTCAAGGGCTTCATGACCGTTTTTTGGCAATTCGAAGTCAAATTTTGTTAATGGATCCTTTTCCTTCAATCCTAAAGATTCATTCTCTTGTCAAACAAGAAGAAATCCAACAAAATATCATGGCCGCTACTTCCAATCCACCGGAAGCCGCCACCCTTGCAACATACAACAATGATCAACGAAATTTTCGAATGGAGTAACCAAACGCTCAACGTCCTAAACGAGCTCGTCCCTTTTGTGACTATTGTCAACAACATGGCCACGTCCGGGCTACATGTTATCAATTAAACGGTTATCCAAACCGTTCCAACTCGGGTGCTCGGCCAAATCGCCCACCACGACCGACCGGTCCACTTGCCGCCACCGTAACCGAGACGATTGATCCTCCAACGGGAGCACCTCTAGCCACCTCATTAACTCAAGAGGAATATCAAGGTCTTCTTTCACTTCTCGATCACCAACGCCATTCTAACGGCACTTCCAATCTTACTCAAGGATCTACCGACGCAGGTATTAACTTTACAGGTATTCAATTCCTCTCTTCTCCTTGGGTTATTGATTCGGTGCCGCCAAACATATATGTAGTTCTTTATCTCGTTTCTCACATTATGTTGATGCTCCACCTCAATGTTTTGTCCGTTTACCGGACGGTAAACGTATTCAAGTACGTCACATTGGAACGATTGTTTTCAATTCAAATTTAATTCTCAAAAACGTTTTACATGTTCCGGAATTTAAAATCAATTTAATTTCTGTCTCCCAACTCACCAATTCTCTTCGATGTTTAGTAACATTCGATTTTTCTTCATGTGTCTTTCAGGACCCAGTGACGAAAACGAGGATTGGACTTGGTGATCTCCATGAAGGACTATACTTTCTCCGCACGGATATTAGGATTTGTTCCTTTTCAATTTCTAGTAATAGTCTATATAATAAAGATGTTTCCGATATTTGGCATTGGCGCCTCAGACATCCTTCTTCTTCTATTTTTAAGTCTTTAATTTCAAGAACTCAATGTATGAAATCAGTTTCATTCAATAAAAATCCGTGCGAAATTTGTCCCTTGTCCAAATTTACACGTTTATCTTTTCCGTTAAGCAATTCTACTTCTTCTCGTCCCTTTGAATTAATTCATGCGGATTTATGGGGACCTTTCTCCGTCCCCTCAAACTCTGGTTGTCGTTATTTCTTAACTTTAGTGGACGATTTTACTCGTTGCACTTGGATTTTTTTAATGTCAAATAAATCCGACACTACTCAATTTCTCAAGAATTTTTCTAATTATATATCAACTCAATTTGATTCTTCCATCTCCAATTTACAATCCGGACAAGGAACGTTTCCTATTCCGAAAATTCAATCAATCCGATCTGATAATGGTATGGAATTTATGAATCATGAACTTCAATCATGGTTCCGTAAGAAGGGCATTATTCATCAAACTAGTTGCCCTCATACTCCTCAACAGAATGACATCGTCGAAAGAAAACATCGACACATTCTGGAAGTAGCACGCTCCTTACGTCTTCAAGCCCATCTCCTAATTTCCTTTTGGGGTGAATGTGTTCTAACGGCAGTATATCTCATCAACAAATTGCCAACACCAACATTACAAGGCATTTCTCCTCATGAAAAACTCTTGGGTTCTCCTCCCAAATTTGACCATCTTCGGGTCTTTGGATGTCTATGCTTTACTAGACGTCCTTTGATAAAAACAAAGTTAGATTCCCGAGCATCTCCGGGTATTTTCGTTGGCTATCCCCACAATCAAAAAGGATATCGCGTTTTCGACTTGAATTCTCGTAAAATAATCACCTCTCGTGATGTCCTTTTTTACGAAGACAAATTTCCGGTGTTGTCTAAACATCCGATCTCTTCTCCTCCTCCTTACCGACCGATGGTCTCCATCCACGATGATGGTTCCTTTAATTTTCCGAGGACATTACCATCGGCTCCTCGTCAAGCATCTCATCAAGCGTCTGATGTGCCTATAGGCACTCCCTCACGGCTTTTCGGCTCTGTCCGTTCCGCTTCGAGTCAGCCCGACAGCGACTCCTCTTCGGGCACTCCTGGGCTCCTCACGGACCAAAG
The DNA here is from genome assembly GCA_002897215.1 of Eschscholzia californica subsp. californica. Lineage (NCBI taxonomy): Eukaryota > Viridiplantae > Streptophyta > Magnoliopsida > Ranunculales > Papaveraceae > Eschscholzia > Eschscholzia californica. Next base: position 349,064 of record BEHA01000775.1, read on the forward strand.
CCAGAGCCCGGCTCCCTCCTCCATCGATCACGCACCCACATCTCTAGGGACGCCTCCTCCCGATGGTCCAATTCATCCTTCACGGCCATCCCGCAACCGCCGACCACCCACTCATATCAATGACTACATCTGTCACTCTTACCCGGATTCTGATGTGGTCTACCCTCTTACTCAATATCTAAATTTTGAACAATTCTCGGGTTCTCATCAAGTCTTTCTCAATTCGGTAATCACAACCGTTGAACCCACTTCTTTTTCTCAAGCCGTCAAATCACCTCATTGGCGTGAGGCAATGTCTAAAGAAATTGCCGCTTTAGAATCAAATAACACAAGGACCATTACAGACCTCCCTTCTGGAAAAAGGGCCATCGGATGTAAATGGGTCTACAAAATCAAATTCAAAGCAGATGGTTCCATTGAACGCTACAAAGCCCGTCTTGTAGCAAAAGGATACACACAAATCGAGGGTCTCGATTTTCATGACACCTTTGCCCCCGTCGCAAAGTTAGTTACTGTACGCGTTCTTCTATCAATCGCGTCTATTAAAGGTTAGTCTCTCCACCAACTAGATGTAAATAATGCCTTTCTCCAAGGTGACCTCGATGAAGAGGTCTTCATGAAATTACCTCTCGGTTTCTCCAAACAGGGGGAGTCCAAAGTCTGTCGCCTTTAGAAATCTCTCTATGGCCTTAAACAGGCATCTCGTCAATGGTTCTCAAAATTTTCATCCGTCCTTATCAAGAAGGGTTTCACTCAATCCCTCTCTGACTATTCATTATTTTCTCTCTGCACATCTTCCGTACATCTATACGTTCTAGTTTACGTAGGTGATATTGTCATCACTGGAAATGATGAATCTGCCATTTCCAAACTTAAATCCTTTCTCCACGCCACTTTCTCTCTCAAGGATTTGGGTCCTCTTAAATATTTTTTAGGGATCGAGGTCTCCCGATCCTCCAAAGGCATATTCCTTTGTCAACGCAAATATGCCCTTGACATCATTAAAGACTCTGGTCTTTCGGCACGTCGTCCTTCTCCTTTCCCAATGGAACAGAAACTTCGCCTTAGTCCTTCTGATGGTGATCCTCTTCCGGATCCCACCGTTTACAGACGGCTGATTGGTCGTCCTCTCTATCTCACCGTAACACGTCCTGATATCTGTTATGCGGTCAATAATCTTAGTCAATTTCTACAAAAACCCAGCACTACTCACCTTGATGCTGCTCATCGGGTCCTTCGTTATGTCAAAGGCTCCATTGGCCATGGCCTTCTTCTCTCTTCTTCCAGTTCTCTGCACATCATTGGATACTGTGACTCTGACTGGGCTGGATGCCCCTCCACTCGTCGTTCTACCACGGGTTACTTCACTATGTTGGGTTCTAGCCCTCTCTCTTGGAAATCCAAGAAACAACCAACGATTGCTAAATCTTCTGCTGAAGCAGAGTATCGTGAGTTAGCACATCTCACTAGTGAGCTTCAATGGCTGAAGTACCTTCTCAAAGATCTTGGCATCACACATTCTTCACCCATGACGGTTCACTGTGATAACAAAGCTGCTCTCCATATCGCCGATAACCCAGTCTTCCATGAACGAACAAAGCATATTGAGATTGATTGTCACTTCGTTCGGGAAAAGATCAAAGCAAATGTCATCACTCCTCGTTTCACACCAACTTCTGAACAACTAGCGGATATCTTTACCAAACCACTAGGAGCTGATGCATTCAAGACGATTATTGGCAAGTTGGGCCTCACGTCCCTTTCGGCTCCAACTTGAGGGGGAGTGTTAGAATATAGCAGTTTTGCTATTATGTAAAGTTGTTAATTATTGTAATATTCATGAATAGGGAAGTTTCCCAAGTTTCCCAATATTCATGAATAGGGAAGTTTCCCATTATTCCTAAATTACTTCTATATGTAAATCCCTTGTAAACCTATAAATACTTGTGTAAATCAATGAATAAAACACACAGAGAAATCTTCTCACATATCTCTCTCTCTTTCTTGTCTTCTCTCTCTGTGTTCAAGCTATTATTATTCAAGAGGTATTTCCCTCTTCACAGGTCTCCTCCCGCAAGCTAAACTCGCAATTTTAAATTTGTAAAGTTACATGTACTGTGCATGACTCAGCCCCGTCCCTCTGTGAATTTCTGCCGTTCCCCCCTGTGATGTACCAATGATCCAAATACACATCCTTAGATGAAATATTGAAATCAACCTTGTCTCTTGGGATAGAGACGAGTGGAACATCTGGTTTATCCATGTTAACTGTGAATCTTAAGTACTTAAAACCACTTTTCTGGCTACTAAAATACTTGGCCGGAGAGGATTGAACAAATTTGACACTACTGAACATGATTGAATTGTATATTTGTACATTTATTCTCATCATCTCTTACTAAAAAACATACGACTTTACAATAGTTGAAGTCGAAATTGGATATAGGCATTGAAATAATGAAAAGGTATGCTTGAGGATTTTGCTAAAACTCATTTGTTGTTGGAATCGACACTCCAGCAGGAGAGTTTTTTGCCTTTTTGACAAGGTTTCGATTGTCGAAACTGCTCAAAGAACGTACAGTTGCGCTCGCTCGTCGAGGGGTTAAATTCCAAGCTTTGACTTGATCAAAATCGATTCCATACGAATAAGATATTAATTTTTGAAGTTCGGGTTTGATATAGAAAGATGTGAAAAATTTAAGGAAAGCCCCATATAGGGTAATTTAAAGGAATGTGAAGGGTTTATAATAAGTTGTTCTCTCATATTATAATATTAATTAAAACAATGGTCCAAGGCTTTGCGTGGTGCAACTGCACGTGCGTGTGGGCAAATGGGCATTTAGGGCGCATTGGGTGCTTTAGAGGCGCACAAACTTTGCACGCGGGCATCGTCGGTAGGAGCCTTTGTTTTTATTTTTATACCAAAGGCAATCCGACACCAGATTAAACCTGTGGATCAATATATCCTCTCTTCAAAAGGGTTGTGACTGTTTGTTAACAGTCACCTCTCACCTTTAGATAAGCCATAAATCAGACTTCAAGACTGACTTCGAATTAAGAGAGTTTAAGGCATTCAAGAGTTCTTCAATACTTACTGATGTTTGAAAGATTTTCAGATCCAAGTACTTCCGATCCAAAAAGGTAATCCGTTGGATCCTAGGAGACAAACCACATACACTGTTGGTACATTAAACACGACGAATTATTTGTCTTAAGGAAAGAGATCCCTCGCCTCGAAACTAATTAAATTATTTTTTGTTTACTACCCTCTTTTCTTATTTTATCATTTGAAATACAATTCTTATCTGGAATTTAAAAAACAGAGTAAGAACAATCTATTTTTACATAAAAGATTTTAGATATGTCTATCTCTGAACTGGTTCAGAAGGAAATTGTCGTTCTTTAAAATATGACGATAAATCAATATATACTTAGAATAACAGTTTTGTCATGTGGGAAGCGACATCCGCAGCGATGGAGATACATGTAGTTATTTGGGCTTGATGGAGGCACACTTCCTAGTTCCTACAAGTTTCTTGGGGCTAGCCGACTGGCCTTGAGCTATAGTAAGCCGGATTAGATGTAGTTGTGTGCTCATTCCGAACTTCATAGTCCCACATCTATAAAGTGGAAGAAGAAGCTATGTAGAGTAGTTGTACAAGAGAAGGTTGATGAGTAACTTTAAAACATACTTACCTGGACGGGGTCAATGGTTGATCAAGAAGGACCATGGCCTAGGTTAGTGACCTCCATTGCACTTAGGAGGGGCACTCGCCTAAGATCTACCCAAGTGGTGGAGTCTATGTCATAATTTGTGATAGAGGGGGTACGCGTTCGCGCGGCCCCTGTCAATTTTATGTCTAATGATTGGATACTCTAAGTTTATACAAATTATATTTATAGTATTTACGACCAGGTGGAACAAACCCCGCTATCTTTCTTCTCATGTTTATACAACAATTGCAATCGCTTGGTACAAGCTCTATCTTCGTATTTTCACAACTACAATCCTTCATATGGAACTAACTCACTATCTTCCTTCGTGTGTTTTCACAACAACTGCAATTCTTCATATAGAACACACTCGCCATCTTCCTTAGCGTTTTTTCACAACAACTGCAATCCTGCATATGGAACAAACTCACTATTGTGTTTTCAGAAAAATTGTTTAGGGGTCTATCCATATTCTCCAGTTTAAGAGCCATATTCCCTAGGTGAAAGTCGTTTTTTGAAATTTAGGGGTCTATCCATATCCTCTAGTTTAAGAGCAATAGCCCCTGGATGAAAATCGTTTTTTGAAATTAATCGAATCAATCGATAAGCATAACTAGACGGTGGGTTGTAAAAGTCCCACATAGATCCGTTTAGCCAACCCAAAAAGTTGGAAACTATTATAAAAAGCAAAAGAGCCTACCTATACTGAAGTATCAAATTTTTTTTATCTCGGGGTCTGCGGGCAGAAGTCTTTTCTAACAATTCCAAGACTACTAATCTACAATTGAATGTATGACAGAGCAAGCTTTAACTCGAAATCAACTTATGAAATTATATGCAGCCTAGCACAAGCAATAACATTAAATTAGCTCCTAGTCAATTTCAGCCAAACTTATTACTTATGAAGTCAACGGCCACCAGAGAGGAGTGACTCAGCAATCGATGACGATGACTCTATGAATACATTGTATGCAGAAGAAGGATATGACAGAGAAAAATCCTTAACAACCCACAGTTCTGCAGGTGGCAAATCTCCTTCCAAGTATTGCACAACTTGTTTCATGGTGGGCCTAGCGGTTGGAAAACTACGAGAACAGCACAAACCCAGCTTCAGAATCAACTCCATCTCTTCAACCACATATTCACCTCCCAAATTTGGATCGCTTGGTTCTAAAATTAAGCCTTTACTCCAACAAGAAAACACCCAATCCACCAAAACTAGATCCTCTAAGGTCTCAGATTGGTATAGTTCTGCAGGTTTCTTTCCACAGGCAACTTCAAGCAAGAATTGTCCAAATGCAAAGACATCGGTGCTGGTCGTTGCCTTTCCAGTTCTACTCAGTTCTGGTGCAATGAAACCAAATGTCCCAACCACATTGGTTGTCTGAGGATTGGTTCCACGATCATACAATCTTGCTAGACCAAAATCTCCCAATCTTGCATTCATTTCGCCATCTAATAGAATGTTACTAGCCTTGATGTCTCTGTGAATCACAACCTGTGCCCACCCTTCGTGCAGATAAAGTAATCCACTTGCCACATCTTTGATGATTTTAAATCTTTGGTTCCAATTAAGTGTCACTGATGAGTTCATTTGAGAGCCAAAGAGGAACTTGTCCAGGCTTCCGTTAGGCATGTAATCGTAGACCAAAAGTAACTCTCTTTTACGTCTACAATAACCTAATAGTTGTACCAAGTTTTTGTGCCGAAGTTCACCAATACTAACAATCTCCGCTATAAATTCCCTTATGCCCTGTCTAGAATCATGAGAAACTCTTTTGACGGCTATTTTGAGGTTAGACGTTGGTAATACACCTCTGTAGACCCTGCCGAAGCCACCGACACCAAGAAGCTCCTTCTCTCCAAACCCCTCTGTAGCAATGTATAGATCTTGATATCTGAATCTCTGGCTACCGTAGTTGAGTTCCCAATCTTCCACAATATCGGCAAACTTCCTCTTCCTTCTTATGATAAAAAAGATGACAAGGATCATTGTTAACACAAGAATTGGGAGAAATGTAGGTAACCCATACAGCAAAATCTTTGGTTTCTTCTTTGCTCCTATTTTAGGTAGCCTAGGAATTCGTGTGAGGTCGAGGTCTTGAGCTCTCCCGTTCATCTTAAAGCTCCATCCCAATATATAATGTGATGTTAAAAATGCTCCGGTTACTGAAGAGAACCCCACATACATTGAATCTAAAATGATAGTTGAAAGATCTTGGGACAAAGACAAGAGTGGAATATCTGGTTTTAGTATGTTAATTGGAGCTATTGTTACATTAAGTTGCTTTTTCGCTCCATCATATTCTACCCAAACTTGCATTGGTTGTCCGCTTGTAAGGCTTAAGTTCCTGAAACCATCTTCTTTGCTACTAAAGTACTTGGCTGGAGAAGATTGAACGGAAATGACACTATTGATATCGATTCCGAGATGGTTGTTGTCTATGTCATTTACATCAGGGCTATAGTTATTATCTAGTTCCACAGCAACGACATGGTTTGAGGGATTTCCATTGTTTGTTGCATTGAATAAGCCTAGATATTGTCTTGGTAAAGGTCCTGGTTGAGCCTCTCTGTGAGGTGAAAGAGAAAAGGCTATTCCACTATCTATTGAATCGTAATACTTGGATGTTATGGCAAAAATAAAAGTAGTAGAGAAAGAAAGAGTAGTTGTTCTAGCAGTAGTGTTACCATTTGACTCTGGTGGTGATGATGACGAATCATTGATCTTGAATTTAAGCGGACGGGAGTAGAAGGAACGACTTACTTCTCTTGTGGTGTCATTGGTTAATCTTAATAGACCATTGGGTGTGACATAAGCTACTCCGTCGAGATGCAGATTAGCTGCATCTCTGAAACCATTATAGACGAAGCCAAAATTATATTCTGATGAGCCTTCAACACTTTTATTTAAAAGAAATACCATGGTAGATACAAACTTGAATAATAACAATATCATGGTCAGATTCTTCATTTGTAAGCATAATCTCTCTCTCTTATTATGTGGGCTTATATTCCTCGCAGCTCTAAAAAAAGAGTCAACCAAAAGTCCTGCAGAATTAATGTGGTAGGGGCCGATCACCCAATCAACTTCTTGACTGGATACAATAACACCACAAGGTTAATCAATTTAGACCAAACATTTGAGAGAAAAATCAAAAAGACTGACTTAATTTTTTGGTAAGCCTTAAATATAGAAGCAAGTTGATGACTATGGTCCTGTGAATGCATTGCCTGCAGAAGGGTACACAGAGCAAAATCCTGAAAAGTATGATTAGCACTAACATTATCATGAAAGAGCTTTGAAGAAGACAAAACATGGATACCAAGTTCAACGAGGAGATAAGACACCCAAAGGACCTCAGAGGCAGCATAGGCGAATGCCTTATGCTCTACCCCAACATAGGACAGAGCAAGAGTTTGCTCTTCCTGACTGCTCCCTGTGGTAGTTCTTTCTGAGAGCATCATAGTGAAAAACTCAGAAAACAACTCAGTGACCAAACCATATGTGTTCTGCATTGAGACAAACTATACGAAGACGAGAGCACCAATTTCAACCAAACCATTATATTGTGCATTGAAACAAATTAAACGAGAAGAAGAAAAGTCACCAACTTCGCTACGTTCGTACGGGCTAAATTAATTGATATCAACGATCATCAGAGAGGAGTGACTCGGCAATCGATGATGATGATACGGTGTAGGCCTTATTTACATAAACCAGGGTAGGACATCACACTTTTTTCACTGCTTCCTCTACGATTCAGGTCTACGGACAGACTATCCCTCATATCAGAGGCCAACAACTCTGTTTGTGGGAGTGTCAAATCTCCTTCCAAGTAAAGAACTTGTTTCACGGTGGGTCTAGCATTTGCTAACTAAGAGATTACAGCAAGCCCAAATTCAAAACCAACTCCATCTCTTCTACCACACATTCACCTCTCAAATTTGGATCACTTGTTTCTAAAATAACTCGTTACTTCAACTAGAGAATACCCAATCACAAGAATTAGACTCTCTTTTGTCTCAGATTTCGGTGCCTCTATGGGTCTAGACCAACTTTAGTAGTCTTGAGACCCCATTGACAGCTTCTTGGGGCATGCGATTACTGAATATCTGAAACAAATACTAATGTCATACAATAATTCGAGAAGTTTGCTAAGAGAGAAAAAGAAAAAAGTGTACCAAGTCGATCCCCATTTCCCAGTACTATGTGCCATACTGCCATGGCTGAGCTTTAACCTGCAGGAACTTGAACTCTGTGTTAGTTGGCATTCATAAACTTGATTTCCTCTCTTGGCTTACCCAAAACCTGCAAATTTGGAGTATCAAATATTATGTAAAAACTGTGGAAGAATATTTTCATTTGAATAGGGGATAGAAGGCGGTAGAAAACTTCAAATCATCATAAAGAGGACTCACTATGACGAAACGAGATTTAGGAAAATGTTCACCTTGATGATTTCAACCTAAGCAGTATGTATATAAAATAGTAACATTTGTTAGAGCCAAACAAGAGTTTAGAGAAAGAAAGAGACCTGCAAATATGGCCGTGCTTATTGGAGAATGAAATGATGATCAACTTAGTAGTTCGGTGTTGGTTCGGATTACAGAATGAAACCGCCAAGTGAAATGATGATCAGCTTAGTAGTTCGAAGAAGAAAAAGACATCAATGGGAAGAAGAAGACAACGATGGTACCAAGAAGAAGAAGAAATTGAGTGACCTAATTTTGAGTAATTAAAGAAGAAGATTACTCTACTTGCACGAAGATGCCGGATGGAAGAAGAAGAAATTGAGTAGTTGAAGAAGATTTTCAGATTTTGAGTTATTAGGGAAAAGATACGGGTTAGAGGAAAATAAAAAAGATTTTAGCGCCTAAAATTAATATATTGCGCCAAAATTTGGCCATATTTTTGGGTATGATATGGTATCATTGTTACGGTCAGATCGTAGCAAATATTGGGTAGTTGTTATAGCCAACGAGTTGTAACAAAAACATGACGCCTGATTAAGCAAAATAAAGGCCAGTGTTTTGGGGAAATCAACGAAGTTTCAGAGGCAATAAGTTTTGGGTGGAAACAAATTTTTTTTGTTTCCTCCAAACATCACTTTTTCGATTTTTTATTTTTTCTTCTTCTCCTCTACCTCAACTAAAACTCCGGCAATCTCTACCGGGTTCCGGCAACTTCTGCCATTAACGCCGGCGACCCTCTCTCTCTCTATCTTCATCCCTTTCTCCCTCTCTCTATCTTCATCCCTTTCTCCCTCTCTCTATCTTCATCCCTTTCTCCCTCTCTCTACCTTCATCCCTTGATCCCCTTTATAATATGCTATCAAGTAACTAAAAGTTTCACTGAAGTATGTCCAAGCAAATGTTTCCATGGAGATCTACATTAGGATGAAAGCATAGAGTTTCGAATTCCACATTCGGAGATTTGAAAGGGTAATCATTAGGGAACTGAAGAGAGAGATTGTATTTTGTTTCTTCACACGGTTTCTTTGCTTCCACAGATGGTTCCTTTCCAACATAAAATATTATCTCCATCTGGGAAAGCAGAAATTCCTGGATCTCCACTCATCTGTGATTACCATAATAAATACTCCCTCCGTCCCAAATTAAGAGTCCCACTTTGAAAAGTCAACTTTTTTTCACAAGTTTTGCTTTTCCATTTTTACCCATATTAATTTAGTAGTATATCCTTTTTGGAAAGTCAACTTGATTGAAAAAATTTTGCCAGCAATCAAAGAAAAGTGGCCACTTGATGCAGTGACGGATACAATTTTTATCCAACAAGACAATGCTAAACCCCACATCACCCCGAATGATGTTGAGTTTCTTCAAGCAGTCTCAAACACTGGACTTGATATCCGATTGTGTTGTCAACCGCCAAATAATCCAGATTTAAACGTTTTGGATCTTGGATTTTTTAGAGCAATTCAGTCATTGCAACATCAAGAAGCACCAAATACAATCGATGATCTACTTCAAGCAGTACAAAATGCCTTTTATGAATTACCTGTGAAATTTCTCAATCGTAATTTTTTAACAATGCAGCAATATATGATTGAGATAATGAAAGTGAGTGGCTCTAATAATTATAGAATGCCACACATGAATAAAAATCAATTGGAGAAGGACGGAAATCTTCCTATTCGTCTAGAATGTGAACGTAATTTAATGGACAATGTCTTACGAGTATTGCAAGAATTGGAGAATTAAGGACTATTCAAATGTAATCCGTAACATTTCAATTTAAAAATAAAAATTTTGCTTTATTCAAATTAATCATTCCTCCTTGAATTTTATGGTAGCAAATGTTGGTCGTATTTTATGTTTTGGTGTTTTCTTTCTTAATTAATCTCATACCCAAATAATGTTGATTTTAAGCCATTATGGAAAACGGGATACTTTATTAGGGAATGAGCTAGATTTTGGTGTTATTCTACTAAGAAATATTCTAATTAGCTAATAATAACTCTAAAATCCAATACAAGGGTATACTTGGAAAAGGTAGAGATTTTATATGATATAAAAAGAAATGAGACTCTTAAATTGGGACAGACCAAAAAGGAATACATGACTCTTAATTTGGGACGGAGGGAGTATTGTTAATTGAGAGAATAAAGAACTAATTTTTATCAATAAATGAAACCAACCCCTAATCCAAATATATTTGCATGCCATAAGAGACATCAGTTCAGATTGTAACCTGTTTATCATTGAACAAGAAAAACTACATTAGGAACTTTCATCACTATTTGACCTACAAGAAAAAAACAAACCCTGATTGAACAATAAAATTCATTTCAGTGGAAACCCTCATATTATTATCTAAACCGCCTTTTATTGTTTCTAGATCGAAATCCAAAATCAGAAAAACCCTTAAAACAACCAACTGAAGAATCAAATCTCAATTCAAGACAAAACCCTAATTGAATAATAAAATTCATTTCAGTGGAAACCATCAAATTACCCAAACGATCTTTTATTCTTTCCAGAGAGAGAGAGAGAGAGAGAGAGAGAGAGAGAGAGAGAGAGAGAGAGAGAGGAGAGAGAGAGAGAGTGAGTGAAGAAGGGATGAAGATAGAGAGAGAGAAAGGGATGAAGAGAGATGATGAAGTCGCTGGCAACATCCGGCCGGCGACTTTCTGCCGGTGACTTCTGAGGAGCGTTTGGTTTGCATTTTTTTGATTTTGCACTATCTTCCCCGGAAATTTTACTGCTTTCCCCAAAGCGCTGGCCAAAATAAAAGACCGTCAAGAACAAATACTACGGACTTGTGTATAACAAATATGCGAAAATATTGTAATTACTGGTCGGCATTTGCTACACCATTTGAAATTCCATAGCAAATGCAGACCAATAGCTACAACATGCCTAGTCCATAGCAAAACATCTATAGCATAAGCTTGTCTGTTTTGTAACGTCTCCTCCCACATGCTACTTCAAGTAACAAAGCCAAAACATCGGTGCTTGTAATCCCTTTCCCGGTTTTAGTTAGCTCTTGTGCTAGATAACCAAATGTTCCAACAACACCGGTTGTTTGGGGATTCGTTTCACGGTCATACAATCTTGCTAGACCAAAATCAACTAATCTGGCATCCATTTCACCATGTAGTAGAATATTACTAGCCTTGATGTCTCTGTGAATCACAACTTTTTCGCACTCTTCCTTAGTCCATGAGCTGCACCTCTCACGATCCTGAATGTTTCGTTCAAATTGAATTTCAGAGACGAATCCATCCTATTGAACAAGAACTTGTCTGGGCTCCCCTTTGTGTCTACAATATCCCAAAAGCTGTACCACGTTTTGGTGCCAAAGTTAACCAATGCTAACTATTTTCGCAATAAACTCCTTTTCCCCTTGTCTTGAATCATGTGAAACTCTCTTGACAACAACTTTGATTTTAGAAGTAGAAAGTGAACCTTTATATGTTAGAAAATTAATTCTAAATAAATGCGAAAGTACATACCTTCAGCCATTGTTGATTAAGTGATAAACTGAAGCAGAAAGATAGATGGAGAATCCTGGAAATCTTCTAACCCCAATCCTCTCCGTAAGTTATTGTGTTTATGATGGAGATACACAAGCAGTAATATAAGAGGGGTTAGGGACCTTCAGTTATTGTAACTACTCCCACTTCTTTTCCATCGAAGAAGGGTGTAGTGGGTTGGTTATTGTAACCAACTTTATCTCCCAAATCTTTATTCTCAATACCCATGTACGTTTTTACTGATTCAAATCAGTAAATGGTCAAAACCAAGTCAAAGGGGAATTAGGAATGTGGGCCACCCTTAGTCTCTAATAAGAGACGTGTCCAACATTCTCCCACTTGGTCCACATGATATATTTCATAAGTACATGAGTGATGGTGATCTGTATGGCCATACAAACACTCAGTTGGGATATCACTCGTTCTCAATTAAAGAACATATCACATGAATCATAGTGGTCGCATTCTGATAAGTGAATGTTTCCTTCCATGTATTACAATGCATTATGCTCTCTAACTAAGCACTTGATGAACATAACTTCCGAATGAGTAATTTCTAACAAAATTACTCAGGTTCTCCTTTAATAGCACAATGGATATAAGATGGTTATTCTTTATGTGCACGAATAAAACTATTTATTTAAAATAACCAAACACCTTAAATTAGTCAAAGAAAGTACATGTCAAGCATTACATAAGTTAACAAAGACCTATACGCTCCACATGATCTAAGAACACTTGTGCCGGCAACGCCTTAGTCATGGGATCTGCAATAATTAACTTAGTACTGATATGCTCAATGGCCACTACATGTTCCTTAACTTTATCTATGACAAGTAGGTACTTTATGTCGATATGCTTACTTCTGCTTCCACTCTTATTGTTTTTAGAGAAGAAAACCGCAGCAGAATTATCACAAAAGATCTTTAATGGTCTCTATAGTATCGACAATTTCGAGACCTAAAATTAAGTTTCTCAACTATATTGTTTGTGTCGTTGCTTCATAGCATGCAATGAACTCTGCCTCCATAGTAGATGTTGCGAGGATGGTCTGTTTGGTACTTCTCCAAGATATAGCTCCTCCAGCAAGAAGAAAGATATACCCCGAAGTAGATTTTCTTGAATCCACACATCCCGCAAAATCTGAATCCGAATATCCAACCAGCTCTAGATGGTCAGTATATCCGTAGGCCAGTCTGTAGTCCTTAGTTCCTTGCAGATATCTCATAACTCTTTTCACAGCCTTCTAATGTTCTTTTCCGGGATTGCTTTGGTATCTTCCTAGCAGTCCCACCATGAAAGCAAGATCAGGTCTTGTGCAGACCTGTGCATATAAAATGTCTTTCATCGCCCCCTGTTCCAATGCATTTTGTGGACATTGACTTTGAGTCAATTTTTCCCCTTTAGCGATTGACGCTACAAGTGATGCACAATTATGCATCCTGAATCTTTCCAAAATTCTTTCGATGTAGGCTTTCTAAGATAATCCTAAGGATCTTTTAGATCTATTTCTGTGAATTTTTATGCCTATGACATAAGAGGTTTCACCTAAATCCTTTATCTCAAAATTCCGAGAAAGAAATTCTTTAGTCTCATGTAGCAATCCCAAATCGCTAGTTGCAAGTAAAATATCATCTACATAGAGGACTAAAAATATGTATTTGCTCCTCTGACCTTAAGGTATATACATTGATCAAAAATGTTTTCTGTAAAACCAAAAGAGGTTATAACATTGTGAAACTTTAAATACCATTGGCGAGAGGCCTGTTTTGGTCCATAAATAGATTTCTTGAGCTTGCAAGCTAAATGGTGATTTTTCTCGTCAAGAAACCCTTCGGGTTGAACCATGTATACCTCCTCTCACAAATGTCCATTAAAGAATGTTGTCTTAATGTCCATTTGGTGTAGCTCTAGATCGAAATGAGCTACTAAAGCCATAATAATCCGCAATGAATCCTTCTTAGAAACCGGAGAGAAGGTTTCATGGTAGTCTATGCCTTCCTTCTGAGTGTAACCTTTGGCTACAAGTCTAGCCTTATATCGTTCAACGTTTTCAGAAGAGTCTCTTTTGGTTTTATAAATCCATTTACAGTCAATGGCTTTAGACCCTTTTGGTAACTCAACGAGATCCCAAACTTGATTTTTTAGCCATAGATTCCATCTCTTCCTTCATGGCATCATACCAAAGTGCAGATTTTTCTCCATTTATGGCTTCTGAAAATGAATTTGGGTCACGTTTAGGCCCAATGTCAAAATCAGACTCTTGGAGATATACCAGATAATCGTTAGAAATAGCTGGTTTTCTTGTTCTTGAGGATCTCCTTAGAAGCACATCTTCATGCTCAATTTGTGGAACAGGTTATTGTGGGATTTGTTCTTCATGAATCGGTTGCTCTAAAATCGATTGTTGTGCAATTATGTCAGGTTGACTTCTTTGCACAACGACCAAATTTCTAGTATCCATAGGCAACTCAGGTTCCTCTCGTGTTTTCTCAAATTCTATCCGTCGAAGAAAATCACTCCCACTTGAATCAAAATCCTCAAAGAACTTAGCATTTCTAGCCTCAACTATTTTTTGGGAATGTGAAGGACAATAAAATCTAAATCCCTTAGAGTTAACTGCATAGCCAACGAAATACCCACTGGTTGTCCTTGGATCTAACTTCTTTATGTGAGGATTGTAAATTCTCGCTTCTGCAGGACAACCCCATATGTGTAAATGACTTAAACTCGATTTCCATCTGTTCCATAATTCAAATGGTGTCTTAGGAACGACCTTAGATGGAACTTAATTTATTTAAGATGTACACTGCGGTTTTCAAGGCTTCACTCTATAAGGATAAAGGAAGATTAGTTTTACTAATCATGCTCCTCACCATGTCCATAAGAGTTCAGTTCCTCCTTTCGGCTACACCATTTTGTTGAGGTGTGTCAGGCATTGTATATTGAGCAACAATGCCTTCTTCCTCAAGGAACTTAGCAAATGGACCAGGCATCTGACCCTTTTCTGTGTACCTTCCATAGTACTCCCCGCCTCTATCAGACCTTACAATCTTTATTTTCATGTCTTTTTATTTCTCTACTTCTGCTTTAAAACTTTTGAAGGCATCAAAAGCTTCAGTCTTATCAAACAGAAGATAAAGATACATGAATCTTGTATGGTCGTCAATGAAGGAGATAAAATATCTCTGACCGTTGAGGCATGGGGTAGGAAATGGTCCACATATGTCAGTGTGTATATGATCTCTAGGATCTGAGAGCTCATTTTGGCACCCTTAGAGGTCTTGTTTGTCTGCTTTCCCTTTATGCAGCCCACACAAGTACTAAAATCAGTAAAATCAAGAGTTTTTAAAACTCCATCTTTCACTAATCTTTTTACACGCTCAATATAGATGTGACCTTAATCTCCTGTGCATAAAGTAGAGGAGTTCCCATCTTACGTTTAATACCAACATCTGCATGCATATTTAAATAATTATGCTCGAAAGTGGGGTCTAGATCAATTTTGTACAAACTATCAATTTGAGTTCCACCACCAACAGAAAAATTATTTTTCACAATACGAAAACATGGTTTCTTAAATAAAAATTCATAATCAACATCCACAAGTTTTCAAAAAGAAATTAAGTTTCTAGAAAAAGATGGAACATAGAAAACATTGTTTAAATCTAACACAAAGGCAGTTTTTAAAATTAATCTAAAAGTCCCCACAGCTTCGACTTGAGACCCCATTCGGTTTGCGGAATAGATGCCAACCTCATTTCCTTTCGGCTTCCTTAGGTCAAGAAAACCCTGCATGGTATTAACAATATGAATCGTAGAACCAGAGTCAATCCACCAAGTATTACCTTTCTTTTCGAGCCAGTTCTTATACTTGAGGCAATCTTGCTTTTCATGTCCAGCCTTTCTGCATAAGAATCATTTCACATGTTTGCCATGATGTTTTATTGGCATAGTTTCGTTGTTCTGCACATTCTAGACATGTTTGCCTTTCTTGGTACTTCCTTTAACATGAGAAACAAAATGGGCACTTTCAAGTTTCTTAAGTTTATCATGTTTCATCCTCTCTTCCTCTTGAACACACATGGTCAGAAGTTCATTGATTGACCAATTTTCCTTATGTGTGTTGTAGGAGATTTTGAAAGGCCCATATCCCTCAAGAAGAGAGTTAAATACCAAATGAACTAAAAATGACTCAGGAATTTCAACTTTAAGGAGTTTCAGCTGAGCAGCAATGTCCCTCATCCCCATAATGTGCTCACGCACTCCTTTAGGAATAGTCAAAAGTTTTGTCTGAAAGTCTCTTCATTAGGGTGCTGGCTTGTGCCTTATCTGAGCGAACAAATTGTTCCTCTACCGCTTTGAGAAAGTCTTTTGCGTATAGAACCCCGAACACTCTTATTCACGCGGGACTTAATGAGCATCAAACTTAGGCGATTAGATCGCTCCCACCGCTCATAGTCCAACCTTTCCTGAGACGTACTTGATTCCGTAAGGACGGGTGGTGCATCCACACAAAGCGCCAAATCCAAACCCATACACCCTGAAGTGAAGAGAACACTGTCTTTCCAATCCGAGAAATTATCACCACATAACAAAGGGATACGAGAAGTATCATTCAAAAAAGCAGTAGAGATAGCTGCAAAACAAATATTCATGCTATGAAATATGTATCTTTATTCTAAATCAACCAACGTCAATTTAGCAGTAAATTCTAACCTTCCTGTGGGCAGAGGCTACAACCGCATAAGAATTTACTATACTATATTAATAAGACTATACAAATAAAATATTAAATCCGTAAAATTTTCACACCTGTGGGCATAGAAAATTTACATTTAATATTTTCTTGTACTATCCTATTCCAATATAATTTTACAAAATAACTATCTCCCTGTGGGACAAAATAATTATTTATAAAAATTACATTACAATTAGAAATGTCATTTTAACTTGATGCGATAAAACAAACAACATTTTATTATCGCACATCTACATATTTCTAGATGCTGTGGCTACTCTAAAAATATGTAATGTCCAAATAAATGACAATATATCCATTTCATGAATTAATCCTCATATCCATGGTGTAGGTTGTATTAAATATGCATGTATGAACAAATTGACTTCGTACCCAATTTCAAAGGCATATTAATCAAATAGAACTACTAATAAATGTGACTAATCTTTCAGATCTTTTACATAATATATTTCAAGCATGTTTATCTCTTGTCAAGAAGAAATGTTAAATAATAGAAGCAAAAATTAATACTTCAACAAATCTGATCATAACAAGATCACCGTAGTCAGATCAATCTATGTTAGACCCATTCACTTTACATAATATCCAAACAGAAAACTTTAACAGTTTTGATACACCAAAACAATTCAGGATAAACATGAAATCAAGGTTTGTCAAAAGGGATTATCCCGAAGAGACACTTTATTCTCTTTTGTAATTAGTTTAAAGGTGACTAACCAACAGAGAAAATTTTCACCTAGTCTGGTGGTACTGTTTTTATATCTATACAGGGAGAAAATATCAAGAGGTATGTGGGAACTTATAACTCTTAATCAATCTTGTCAAATATATCCTTTGTTTACTTCGATTGACATTCTATGTAAAGAGAGACATAAGGGTTAATGGATTTGACCGAAAATTCCAAAAATAAGTAATATTTTATCGTATAAGCATAGTTTCCAAGTGAAAAATAACTCGTGCCAAAAAAATAACTACTCCTACAATATCTCCTTCAAATGTGCAAACTTTGAAAATTTATTTTTGAAATTAATTACTGAAATCAGTTTTTCATGGATTTAGAAACTAATACCTTAAATTCATCCTTTTATTTAGTCAAAATGTATTACTAAAATCTCAATAAAAAATCTTTACCAAATAATTAACGGAATTTGTTTTCCAGAG
Organism: Eschscholzia californica subsp. californica; assembly: GCA_002897215.1. NCBI lineage: Eukaryota > Viridiplantae > Streptophyta > Magnoliopsida > Ranunculales > Papaveraceae > Eschscholzia > Eschscholzia californica. Next base: position 366,698 of record BEHA01000775.1, read on the forward strand.
ATAATCGATTGGGTAATTTTATAGGCAATTGTTAGAAAATTGAATTCAAATACACAAATAAGAGGGACAGAGATTAGAGGCTTGAAACGTGTACTAGGTACACTTTTCTTAAAGCAATATTTGCCCTCTCTCATCGAGATTACTTGAAGGTTACTAGGCAAATTGCTTCCCAAGATATGAAGATTTCACGATAGGAGCATAAGAACATTAAGATATGACAAAGATATTTGTTGACACAAAAACTAATATAATAGTTTATTCTCTCTCAAATTCTCTACACTTTGATATATGTTGATTACTAAATCAGATTTGATAAACACTTATTTATAGAAATCAAAAGACATCTATAATGAAAAGTTGTATCTTCTCCAAAAGATAATTATTAGTTATTAAACTTGAATTCAACTATTAATGTGAATAGTCACAATTATTTACAAAACTCTTTCAACTTTGAATTCAAACTATTGTTGTCAATAGTCACAATTATTTACTTTTAACTTATAATTAGTATAGTAGTAATTTTATTAATATTGTCCAAAAATTCCAACAGCAATGCCCAAACTTGTTGTAGGCAATGTATTTTCTACTTGACCTGGTCAATTATACATGACCATGTTTTTTTATAAGCAATGCCTACAATAATTAAGTTTTGAGGGTTATCTTCACCCAAGTTATCTTTTTTTTTTTCTCTCTTCAAAATAAGAAACTAAATCAACGCAACACCTATTGTGTTCGTCTCCTCAAACTCTAAGTGCAAGTGATACCATATTTGTTTGGAACCACCATGGATGAAGAAAATAAAGAAGGAACTAAATCATGTGAATGAGTTAAAAAAAACAAGTTTCAGAGGACTTTATATTTTTCTTTCTATTTGAGTCATTTCATCAAATACCTTAACTACAGAATTCAAATTTGAACAAAATAAAGAAGGAACTATACTAATCCAATTCAAATATTGTCATTTTTATTAAAAAACAACTCGAAAAGCATCATTAGACTGATACAAATATATGCACATAGTTTAAGATCAATTAAAAAAAACCAAAGAGATTTGGTGGGTTTGGGGTTTTGGATTTTCTTCTTTCAAATGATTGTCTCAACTCTAGACTAAATTGGTCGTCAGAAACGCTTCAATTAAGACTCCAATCAACCCCACACAGAGAAATGAAGTTTTGGTACCAAGATTTTATAAAAATTCGATTTCCCAAATTCTAGGTTTAATGGTTAATCTATGGATTTATAGACAGAGAAAATGTGAGAAGATGGAGATGAGAGATTGAAGAAGAAGAAGAAGAAGAGAGTAACGATAGAGAGAAAGAGATTGAAGATGGGATTTAAAGATGGCGAAGAGGAGATTGACGAGAAGGAGACTGACGAAGACGACGTTGGGGCCTCAAATTGGAGGGATGACAAAGTCAAGTTTATTGACTTAACCGTTGACTGTTAGGTCAAACATGGACAGGGCATTGCCTCTTTACCAACACATTGCTTTTAACCAAATTAGGACTTGCCTTTAGCAAGATTGCGTATAACAAGTTTGGGCATTGCTTATAAAATCTCTCAAATCGATTTTGTTTCCTAATATCTTCTTTCACAAAATCAAACAAAATTTAATTCCAATATTTATCTTAAAGAGGAATCAACAAAAATTTTGTTTCACATAATTTAACAATATAGTTCTTATATCTAAATTTAAATGACAGATCAAGATAATGAGTTTAGATATCATGATAAATAATTTTAAATACTAATCAACAAAGCCAAAGGGTGGCTCTGATACCAAATGTTAGAAAATTAATTCTAAATAAATGCGGAAGTACATACCTTCAGCCATTGTTGATTAAGTGATAAATTGAAGAAGAAAGATAGATGGAGAATCCTGAAAATCTTCTAACCCCAATTCTCTCCTTAAGTTGTTGTGTTTATGATGGAGAGACACAAGCAGTAATATATGAGGGGTTAGGGACATTCAGTTATTGTAACCACTCCCACTTCTTTTCCATCATCCATGTACGTATTTAATTATTCAAATCAGTAAATGGTCAAAACCAAGTCAGAGGGGAATTAAGAATGTGGGCCACCCTTAGTCACTAATTAGAGACGTGTCCAACATTGTACACCCTACTAATAACTAAAGGTACCAGTACCAAGAATCTCCTTCTCCCGGAACCCCTTCGCAATAAACTCCTTTTCCCTTTGTTTTGAACTTTTGAATCATGTGAAAATCTCTTGACAACAACTTTGACTTTAGAAGTAGGAAGTGAACCTTTACACACCCTACTAAAGCCACCGGTACAAATAATCTCCTTCTCCCTGAACCCTCGTAGCATAGTATAGATCTTTGTATGAGAATGAATATATGTGAACAGTAACTTAGTTCGCAATCCTCCATCAGTTCCACAAACTTTTTCTTTGTTCTTATGATAAAAGATACGCCAAAGACAATCATTATCATAATAGTTGGTACAACAACCCTATGTGAAAGATATCTGATCTTATGTTTTCTTGGAGGAAGTACGGGAAGTCAATGGAGACCCAATGGTTGAGTTAAAACTCCATCCTAATGTGTAATGAGATGCTACAAAAGATGTGGTAATTGACGAGAAGCCTACATACATGGAATTTAAGATGATAGTTGAATCTGGTTTACGCATGTTTATTGGCCCAACTGTAAACTTGCATTGGTTCCCCACTAAACAGACTTAGATTCGTAAACCCACTAAATTTTAAATCGAAGTTATAAAAGGTATGTAGTTCGACAGAAACAACATGATTTATAGATTTTGCATTGGTGGATGCATTGACAAGGCCAAGATAGTAACTGTTAGTACTAAAAGTTCGCGGAAGCTATCGAACCTATCCTTGCAATTGATCCGATTATGAAAATTAATCGAAAAGCTAAGCCAAAATCTAAATATGCGAACAGAATTAACGAGGTTCGGCTTTAAAGCCTATGTCCTCGGGCGAACAAGAAAACTTTATTGAAGGATAGATGAAGACGACTCCCACAACCCGCAAGTTCGTCCCAAGATGGTACCGTATAGAAATTAACCTTCTATACTAGATCTTCGACGACTGAGAAATTAAACACCGCTCAAAAAACAATGAATAAAATTTCTCTCTCACTTGCTCGAACTCTCTCTAGCTCGCTATTGAATAGTTGCTCTTGAGTTGTTGTGTTGTTGATGTTGATGTGTGTGTATAATAGGCACTAAAACCTCCTATATATATATATATATATATATATATATATATATATATATATATAATTTTCCACCGACTTTGAGTCCAATTTGTCGCCGACTTGGGTCCAATTTAAAAACTCAAATTTGAAACTTGCCTCAATTGAAATCAACCGAAACCGCCAATTGTGAAAATAACCTCTCAATTGAAACCGCCTCTCACAATTCTCCACCTTGTACCCAATTTCAGACATTTCAAATTTTGGACGAACACCAGGATACTCCTTGTAAGATATATCTGCTTCTTGTAACTTCATACGACTGCACCATATGACCATGGCTGCCTACGTACCCTTTTATAGGATCAAGCCTACCGTAGTTCTACCAACCCTTCACATAAAGTTTACCTTGTCGGCGTTACGCCCTTTCGGGCAATTTAACACGAGCCGATTTGTAGCAATTCCAGGCAATGCTGAAACTTGCTACATGTCACCACTTTAGTCAACATGTCTGGGGGATTCTCATCTGTGTGAACCTTCATGAGAGAAACATCACCTTCCTCTACGACATCTCGTACGAAGTGATACCTGACATCGATATGCTTAGTACGAGCATGATGAACCTGATTCTTCATCAAGTGGATCGCACTTTGACTATCACACCATACATCTAGGCACTCTTGCTTAATCCCTAAATCATCCAGAAGACCCCACAACCACAATTCACACCCTCAGCCATTGCCATATACTCGGCCTCCGTAGTAGATAACGCAACTGTAGACTGTAACATCGATCGCCGACTGACTGGAACACAATGTACCCTAAATACATAACCAGTAATAGATCGTCTTCTATCAAGATCGCCAGCATAATCTAAGTCAACATAACCGCTTACCTGACATGTGTTTCCACCAAAGCACAAACCCGTATCAGCGGTACCCTTCAAGTACCTCAAGACCCACTTTAAAGCTTCCCAATGTGTCTTCCCCGGATTTGCCATAAACCTACTAACCACACTGACTGCTTGTGAAATATGCGGACGAGTACTCACCATAGCGTACATCAAACTGCCAACTGAACTAGCATACGGTACACGATCCATATGATCCTTCTCCGCCGTAGTAGTGGGAGATTGTTTTCCCGAGAGCCTGAAGTGTGATGCCAAAGGTGTTGACACCGCCTTCGCATTCTGCATCCCGAATCGAGAAACTACTCGTTCGATGTAACCTTTCTGACTCAAATACAGTTTCTTACTTGACCGCTCTCTCTTAATCTCCATTCCCAATATCTTCTTTGCAACGCCCATGTCTTTCATCTCAAATTCTTGACTGAGTTGAGATTTCAACTTATCTATCTCCACCATGCTTCTAGAAACAATAAGCATGTCATCCAAAAACAAAAAGAGATAAATAAAGTCGCCTTCGCGAAGCATCTTGATGTATACACAACAATCATAGTCATTTATGCGAAATCCATGCTTTAGCATGAAAAAATCAAATCGTTTGTACCACTGGCGAGGGGATTGTTTCAATCCGTAAAGAGACTTCCTCAAACGACATATTTGATTTTCTTTGCCCTCAACCTTGTATCCCTCAGGTTGAGCCATAAAAATTTCTTCTTCCAGATCACCATGCAAGAAGGCGGTTTTAACATCGAGTTGTTCCAGGTCAAGATCACTATGAGCAACAATACTCAATAGCACTCGAATAGAAGTATGTTTCACGACCGGGGAGAAAATCTCATTGTAGTCGACCCCTTCTTTCTGTGCATAACCCTTGACCACTAGTTTTTCCTTATACCTTGTACCCTTGATCTTGGAAGAATCCTCTTTCTTCTTGTACACCCATTTACAACCAATAACAGACTTTCCTTAGGGCAATGGGACAACCTCCCATGTCTTGTTCTTGTGAAGAGACTCCATCTCTTCTTGGATAGCAACCTCCCATGTCCCATAACCTGCATGTTCACCTGACCACACCTCGTAAGGTATGCCGCCATCTAAAGAAAAATGTGGAGACCGGTTCATAATATAACAAGTTGTAGCAATAGATTTTGCCCACCATTCTACGCCTAATCTTGAATTAGAGCGCATACATCTAGCCTTTTCAAGTAGTGTACAGTTCAATCTCCCTGCGACTCCATTCTGTTGAGCTGTGTTTACTACTGTCCAGTGCCTCACAATGCATTCCTGATTAGAAAACTCCTTGAATTCCCCATCCGTGTACTCGGTCCCATAATCCGATCTTAACGTCTTCAGCTTTCGACCAGTTTTGTTCTCAACCATTGCTTTCCACACCAGGAACGTGTTGAATACCTCATTCTTATGCTTCAGAAAATAAAGCCAGATAAATCTCGAATGATCATCAACGAATGTAACAAAATACCTAGAACTGCCCTTGGAAGCTAACTTTTCCGGTCCCCAGACATCGATATGTACGTGGTCTAATACCTCTTTGCTCATGTGCTTGATTGTAGAGAACGTCACCCTCTGTGCCTTTCCGAACACACAATGCTCACAAAATTCCATGCACGGCTTCTTCATGTCCTTCAACAGGCCTTTCCCGCACATCAAAGATCCCTTCCACTGATTCCTACTGCTACATCTCCCGTAATTGTTCTCCCTAAAAGTTTGTATAAATTACCGTAACGAGTACCTCTTATCACCACCAAAGAACCCTTAACGACTTTTATGGAGCCATTCTCTATAATTATCTTACAGTCGTTCTGCTCTAGCACACTGAGAGAAATTAGAGTTTTCCGCAAATCGGGTATGTGTATTACGTCCGTCAATGTCTTACCACTCCATCGTGCATCTTGATACGTATTGTTCCGAGCCCCACAGTTTTACATATATTATCATTACCTGTTATAATTGTACCACCATCTATACTCCTATAGGTAGTAAACCACATCCTATTTGGACACATATGGTGTGACTCCCCTGAATCAAGCATCCACTTGTCGGAGATCTTCTCAGACACCTCTGTCACCGAGAAACATTCGTCAGGGTCTTCTGGCACATATCCCGCCTCTTGCATCTCTTGTTTCTCCTTGTAGCCTTTGTTCTTTTTCTTCAACTTTCTCTTTGGACAAGCCGGTTTAAAGTGGCCAAGCTCACCACAACTAAAACACGTTTTCTTGAAAGAGCCTCTAGATTTGGATCTAGATTTCCCGCCCTTTCCCTTTCCTCTTTCATTACTCCTCCCCCTCGTTGCAAACAACCCTTGTGCTTGATCATTGTCTACTCCACCCAACGTCATACTGCTAGTAGCAACCTTACGAAGGTCATCCGCTAATAAAGAATTTCTCGTCTCTTCCATGCTTAGACTATCACCAACAAGCATCAAAGTTTGAACAAGGTTCTCATAAGATTTAGGTAATGAAAGTAACAATATGAGGGTTTAGTCCTCAACCTTAACATCAATATCCTTCAAATCTGAGATAATCCTGTCAAACCTGTTCACATATTCTTGAATAGAAGAACCCTCTTCCATTCTACACGTGAATAATTTGGATTTTAAGTAGACCTGATTCGTTAAAGTTTTCGTCATGAAATTGCTTTCTAGCTTTAACCACACACCCGCCGCCGTTGTTTCTCCGTCTACTAGGAACGCTACGTCTATTGTGGTGTCTCTTAGCAATCCTGCTCTTGATGGCATAATGCGTATGAATCACGTAACAGGTAGTTTGTTGAATGAAGAAACAAGAAGGAAATCATCGTTAGACGAGTCTCAATCAGAGGCACTTGTTATAGAAAGACGGGAGAGAGGTAAAAGTAGAAAACCTTATAACCGTGATAAGTCAAGGGGGAGAGCAAAACCAAAGAAAGAAGTTAAATATTTTGGTTGTGGAAAAATGGGTCATTACAAGAGTGATTGCTGGAAACGAAAGAAGGAAAATGGAAAGGATGATGAAAAACAAGATAATGTTGCAGCAATTGCATCAGGTGATGACATTATCTTACTCTCAGGTTGTGGAGACACTTGCTTAAGTATGACTGAGTCAGAACTAGAAACAACATGGTTGGTTGACTGAGGTGCTTCGTATCATGCTACTCCATGTAAGGATTTCTTTATATCTTACAGAACTGGTGACCTTGGTAAAGTCAGGATGGGAAACTTAGGTTTCTAAAAAATTGTAGGAATTGGAGAAGTGTAAATTGAGACGAGCACAAGGAGTACATTGATTCTTAAGAATGTGAGGCATATACCAGATCTTTGATATAACCTAATCTCTACCAGAGTATTAAATGATCAAGGATATCATAGTCACTTCGATGATGGAAAGTGGAAACTCACAAAAGGGTCAATGGTGATAGTAAGAGGAAAGAAGTGTTGTACTTTATACAGGACTCAAGCAAAAACTGTGTAAAGGAGAATTGAATGCAGTTGAAAAAGACTCTTCCACTGATCTTTGGCATAGAAGACTTGGACACATGAGCGAGAAGTGACTTCAAATCCTCGCTAAACGACAAGACTTACCGAACATGAAAGGTATAAATTCAAACACTTTTTCTCACTGTTTAGTAGGTAAGCAACATAGAGTTTCTTTTCAAAGGAATGCATCTATAAGAAAATCCAGTGTTTTGGAGCTTGTTTATTCTGACGTTTGTGTACCTTTAAAGGTCAAAACACTTGGTGGTGCTTTGTATTTTGTTACTTTCATAGATGATGCTTCCAGGAAATTTTGGGCACATGATAAAAACCAAAGATCAGGTACTTACAGTTTTCAAGAATTTCCACAACATGGTAGAATGGGAAACATGAAAATCATTGAAATGCATTCGCACTGACAATGGAGGTGAACACATCTGGTCGTTTGAAGAGTATTCCAAAAACCATGGTATTCGACATGAACAGACAGATCCCAAAACTCCACAACAAAATGGTGTAGCAGAACGCATAAATCACACTATTGTGGAAAAAATTAGATGTATGCTCTCAGAAGCTAAGCTGCCTAAAAGCTTCTGGGGTGAGGCAATGTGTACTGCATGTTATTTGATCAATTTATCACCTTCAACACCATTAGATGGAGATGTAGCTGAGAGAGTGTGGGCTGGGAAAGAAGTCAGTTATGAACATCTAAGGGTGTTTGGTTGCAGGGCTTTTGTGTATATACCTAAAGATCAAAAAGCAAAACTTGATGATAAAGCCAAGCAATGCATCTTTTTAGGGTATGCAGATGAGAAATTCGGATACAGGTTATAGGATCTAGTCGATAAGAAGATTAGTAGAAGTAGAGATGTGATCTTTTTTAAAGATCAAACTATTTAGGACTTCGGGAAAGTTGAGAAGCATGAGAATCATAGTGATGATCTTATTGATATAGATCCACATATCTCTTCTAAGGTTATGCATGATAATGCAGGTGAAGAACAAATTCATGAAGATGAAGCTCATGAAGATGTTCCTATGAGTGATGATGTTGAGCAGGGAATGGAAGTTCAACATGAACCACCAGTTGAATTGAGAAGATCGACTAAAGAGAGAGCACCATCTACCAAGTATCCTCCACACGAGTATGTGATGGTTACAGATGGTGGAGAACCGCAGTGCTATGAAGAAGCCCTAGATGATGTACATAAGAAGCAGTGGTTGGAAGATATGCAAGATGAGATTGAATTCTTGCATAAGAACAATACTTTTAAGTTGGTTGAAAAACCTATGAATAAGAAAATTCTTAAAAATAAGTGGGTGTTCAAAATCAAGACCGAAGAAAGAAACTTACAACCACAGTACAAGACACGCCTAGTGGTGAAAGGATTTGGGCAAAAGAAGGGGTATTGATTTTGATGAGATTTTCTCTCCGGTGGTCAAGATGTCCTCTATACGGTTAGTATTGGGATATGCTGCAAGTATGAATCAAGAAATTGAGCAACTAGATGTCAAGACCGCTTTCCTTCATGGTGACTTGGAGGAAGATGTGTATATGGAACAACCAACAAGGTTTGAAGTTAAAGGTAAGGAACACTTGGTTTGCAAGTTATAGAAGAGTTTATATGGGCTAAAACAAGCACCAAGACCGTGGTACAAAAAGTTTGATTCATTCATGAAGGATCAAGGGTATCACTGGACGACTTCAGATCATTGTGTTTTCGTTCATAAATTTTCTGATGGAATTTTGATTATACTTCTGCTTTATGTTGATGATGTTGATTGTTGGTCAGGATGCTAATAAAATTAGTAGGTTAAAGAAGGAACTAAACAAGTATTTCGATATGAAAGACTTGGGTCCAGCAAAACAAATTCTTGGCATGCATATCTCTCGTGATATAAAAGTTGGAAAACTTTGGCTATCACAAGAAAGATACATTGAGAAGGTTCTAGAAAGGTTCAATATGTACAAGACAAAACCAGTGAGTTGTCCATTAGCCAGTCACTTCAAGTTGATGCGTGACCAGTGTCCATCAACTAGAATTGAGAAAGAAGAAATGAAGAAAATTCCTTATGCTTCATCTGTAGGAAGCTTGATATGCAATGGTGTGTACAAGACCGGACATTGCATTTGCAGTTGGAGTAGTAAGCATATTTCTTGCTAATCTAGGCAAAGGGCATTGGTTAGCAATGAAGTGGATTCTAAAGTGTGTTAGAGGAAGGTCTAAAGCTTGTATATGTTTTGGTAATGATAAGCCAGTATTAGTCGGTTACACAGATGTTGACATGGCAGGAGATGTAGACTCTAAAAGGTCCACATCAGGCTACCTATTTACATTTTCAGGGGGAGTAGTGTCATGACAATCTAAATTACAAAAGTGTGTAGCTTTATCTACTACAAAGGCATAATATAATGCCATTATAGAATGTTGCAATGAGATGTTATGGATGAAGAGGCTGTTAGAAGAACTTGGTATGAAACATGATAATTATGTTATTCATTGCGACAGTCAAAGTGCCATCCACCTCAGTAAAAATTTTAGTTTCCATTCCAAGTCCAAGCATATAAATGTGAGATACCAATGGATCCAAGATGTTCTTAAAGAAAATGTGTTGAAGATCGAAAAAATCCATACTGACGACAATGGTTTAGATATGATGACAAAACCATTACCCAAAGGCAAGCATAAGCTATGTACCAGTGTTGCAGGTTTGGGGATGGTAGGTCCCTCTTCATAAGTTGGGAGGGGGAGTTTGTTGAGATATCTCCTTATAATAAATAGGAATTTCTTTTTTGTCTGTACTTTGAGAATCTGAGTAGCATTATCCAATTAAAATAAGATTTCCCTTATTCTTTATTTGGGGAAAAATAGAAGTTTCTATTTTTCAAGCCTAAAAAGAAATTCATATTTCTATTGGTAAACCTCCCTATTTATCATTATAAAAGGGAATGAAATGGAAGAGATAATACACAACTTTCAGAACAAAGAGAAGTCAGAGAAAGAGAGATTTCTGAAGTGGTTCTTTCTAGAGAGATTGAAAGAGAAGAATATTGGTTTGAAGAAAAGAAGATTATTAATCTTGTGAAGCAATTTCGTTTATGGTTATCTTCTTCAGCCTTTGGTAATCTAAAAATTTGTTCAAATCCTAAGGAGTAAGAGATTTCTATTTCTTTGTTTCTTTGTTCAATTTATCCACCATAGTTTTGGTGAAGAGTTGTTATCCAAGAGTGGTTATGCACATCTAGTAGGATTGGATAATTCCCTATTGCTTTAGGGAAGAATTCTGTAAACCATTATTTAATCATAGTGGAAGATTTCTGGACTAGGTCCTGTGGTTTTTTACCTTCTATCTTGGAGGGGTTTTTTTGGCACGTTAAATTATCTTGGTGTCTCTACTTTTACTTTCGCATCTTTTATCTTTATATTCCTGAACAAGTTAATTAGGTTATTTTTCCTAACAATAATGAGAAGGTATGCTTGAGGATTATGCTAAAACTCATTTGTTTTGTCAGGTGGGGAGGGACAGATGAAGTGATGGGGATACATGTAGTAGTTATTTGGGCTTTATGGAGGTACACTTCCACCTACAAGTTACTTGGGGCTAGCCTTGAGCTCTAATAAGCCCGATTAGATTTAGTTGTGTGCTCATTCAGAACTTTATAGTCCCACATCTATAAAGTGAAAGAAAAAGCTATACAGAGTTGTTGTACAAGAGATTGTTGAGGAGTGACTCTAAAACATACTTACCTGGACAGGGTCAATGGTTGATCATGAAAGACCATGGCCTAGGTTAGTGACCTTCATTGCACTTAGGAGGGGCGTTCGCGCGGCCCCTGCCAACTTAGTCTTATGTAATCACTATATTTGCCTCTGGAAGGGATAAACTCACTATATTTTTTTCACAACAATTGTAATCTCTCTGTATTTTCCAGCTTAAGAGCAGTGGTTCCTTAAGTCTCATGGGTTAAGTTCCTAAATGAAGGTCGCATAACTAGAGGACCAAGTTCCTAAACGAAAGTCTGACAACTAGAGGGCCAAGTTCCTAAATGAAGGTCGGATAACTAGAGGGCCATAGTTCCTAAATGAAAGTCGCACAACTAGAGGGCCAAGTTCCTAAGAGGGCCAACAACACTTGGCTGGAGTGGTAGGAGATTTGGTTTTCCACCCTCTAAGTCCCCGGGTTCGAGACAAGTTGACCAATAAAAAAAAAACATAACTAGAAGATGGGTCGAAATAATCCCACACAGATAGGTTTAAGCAAGCAAGGAAGTTGGAAACTATTATAAAAGGTCAGTGTTTTGGGGAAATAAATAAAGTTTCCGGAGCACTAAGTTTTGGGTGGAAACAAAATTTTTTGTTTCCTCCAAACTTCAATTTTGTATTCTTTCTTCTTCTCCTCTCACCTCAACTAAAACTCCACTGTATTCAACAGAGTTCTCTCTTATTTCTTCTCTCTCTTTTCTTCTCAGTTCTTTCTCTTTTCTTCTTTCTCTTTTTTTTTCTTTCTTCTCTCTCTCATCTCTCCTCTTATCCTCTCTTCCTCTTTCATTATCTCATGAAATTTCCGGCGAAGGGGATCTCCCTTCGCCGGAAACTCGTCTGGAACCAGACGAAGGAACCCCACCTTTGTCTGGAAACCAAACGAAGGGTTCCAGCGAAAGAAAAACCCCTTCCCCAAAATTGTAACAAAGAAAGAAAAAGGAAGAAAGAGGGAAAAACCCCTTCGCCAAAATTGTAACAAAGAAAGAAAAAGGAAAAAAGAGGGAAGAGGGAAAGAAAAGAGAAAGAGAAATTCCCTTCGCCGGAATTGTAACAAAGAAAGAAAGAGGAAAAAAGAGGGGAGAGGGAAAGAAGAGAGAAAGAGAAAGAGAAAGATAAAGAGAGAGAGACAGGCGCGAGAGAGAGAGGGATAGAGAGGCTGATAGAGGAGGGAGAGAGAGAGAAACACGTCACCGACCATTTCCAGCCGGCATCTTCATTCTGATGACTTGAGGGGGAGTATTTGGTGCGTGTTTTTTGGGTTTTCAACCATTTTCCTCGGAAATTTTTCTTTCTTCCCCAAAACACCCAGCTTATAAAAAACACAAAAGAGATAATACAAAAGCATACCTTTCTCAGCCTTTTGGCTAAAATCAAAAGTATTATATGTTCTTATCATTTTAATATCTAATATGTAGACCTTATCATTTTAATATCTAACATGTGAACCGTTGGTATTTGACTAGCAAAAATCCTGACACTCTTGAATGGATTCTTAAATCTAAAATTTGTATTGCATCAACATCCAACCCTACCTCGTAAGATTTTCTACAATTTTAGATTAATAAACCAAAATTTTAAACAAAATTATTTCCTTATAAACATATTTTTCTACAAAATAATTATTTCAAAATAACTTTCAAAATTCATTTTTCTAGGAAGATTGATTTTCGGAAACCGTTTTTTTATATTTTTTTCCTGACAACTAATTTTTTCCTCGGAAATTGATTTTTTTTCGAAAACCAACTTTCCCCGAAAACCTTTTTTAATATCGAACAATCGTTTCTTTTCTTCTGAAAAACTGATTTTACCCGCAAATAGTTTTTTTTCTTGAACCAAAAGTTCCTGAAATTTTTTTTTTTTCATGAAAATCGTTTTTTTCGATGATAGAAGTTTTTTTTTTCAAGAAGACCATTTTTCTCAAAAATCTTTTTTTGAAGGAAAACACGGTTTCAGAAAAAAAGAAAAAAACGATTTTTGTGTAAAAAGGTTTTCAGGAAATTTCGTTTATCGAAGAAAGCAGTTATAGGGAAGAAAATGTTTTATGGGACAAAAGTTTTTCGGGAAATAGGTTTTTCGCAGAAAAATAGAATTTCGAAAAAAAAAACTATTTTCGAAAAAAAAAATAATTTCCGTAAAAACTGGAAGAACGGTCTTCGAAAATGAAATTATGAAGAATTAACTTTCAAAGAAAATGATATTTGAAAGAGTAAAACGATTTTCGAAAAAATAAAACTATGAAGAATTAACTTTCGAAGAAAATTCTATTTGAAAGAAAAACAAAAAGTTTTGAGAACACGAATTTCGAGAAAAGAATTTCTTCAAAAAAAAGTTTAAAGAAGCGTTTAAAAACTCAAATAATAATAAATTTTAGGATTCTTATTAGTTACGAAACAAACAAAAAATTTTTACTTGGAATCATGAATCCGAAGGACTCATGAATCCACAAATTCATGATTCCGTCATCCAAATACACCATTAATTTTTTTCATGGGAGGGTCCATCACAGTAGCTTGCTGCTGGGGCTTTTTGAGTGTCCCCTTTGCAACTATTGCATTGGCTTGACGCAACCCCCTCCCACTCCTTAACTATCAGAATTTGTTTACTTCAGAGACAATTGACTGACCAATGGACTCTGAAACACAATTTATGAAATTATATTCAGCCTAACACATAAACATAAATTAAATCAGCTTTTAGTCAATTTGAGTTAACTCATGAAATCAACGGGCACCAAAGAGGAGTGACTCAGCAATCGATGACGATGATCCTGTGAATGCCTGGTCTACAGAAGAAGGGTACGACAGAGAAAAATCCTGAAAAGATCCTTGACTTTGTGAATGCATTGCCTGATTGATACTTTTGCTCATATTAACGAACCACAGCTCTGTAGGTGGCAAATCTCCTTCCAAGTATTGCACAACTTGTTTCATGGTGGGCCTAGCTGCTGGAACACTATGAGAACAAAACAAACCCAGCTTCAGAACCAACTCCATCTCTTCAACCACATATTCACCTCTCAAGTTTGGATCACTTGTCTCTAAAATCACGCCTTTACTCCAACAAGAAAACACCCAATCCACCAAAACTAGATCCTCTTCGGTCTCAGATTGGTATAGTTCTGCAGGTTTCTTTCCACAGGCAACTTCAAGCAAGAATTGCCCAAATGCAAAGACATCGGTGCTGGTCGTTGCCTTTCCAGTTCTAGTCAGTTCTGGTGCTATGAAACCAAATGTCCCAACCACATTGGTTGTCTGAGGATTGGTTCCACGATCGTACAATCTTGCTAGACCAAAATCTCCCAATTTTGCATTCATTTCGCCATCTAATAGAATGTTACTAGCCTTGATGTCTCTGTGAATCACAACCTGTTCCCACCCTTCGTGCAGATAAAGTAATCCACTTGCCACATCTTTGATGATTTTAAATCTTTGGTTCCAATTAAGTGTCAGTGATGAGTTCATTTGAGAGCCAAAGAGGAACTTGTCCAGGCTTCCGTTAGGCATGTAATCGTAGACCAAAAGTAACTCTCTTTTACGTCTGCAATAACCTAATAGTTGTACCAAGTTTTTGTGCCGAAGTTCACCAATACTAACAATCTCCGCGATAAATTCCCTTATGCCCTGTCTAGAATCATGGGAAACTCTTTTGACGGCTACTTCGAGGTTAGACGTTGGTAATACACCTCTGTAGACCCTGCCGAAGCCACCAACACCAAGAAGCTCCTTGTCTCCAAACCCATCTGTAGCAATGTATAGATCTTGATATCTGAATCTCTGGCTACCGTAGTTGAGCTCCCAATCTTCCACAATATCGGCAAACTTCCTCTTCCTTCTTATGATAAAGAAGATGACAAGGATCATTGTTAACACAAGAATTGGGACAAATATAGGTAACCCATACACCAAAATCTTTGGTTTCTTCTTTGATCCTATTCTAGGTAGCTTAGGAAGTCGCGAGAGGTCGAGTTCTTGAGCTCTCCCATTCATCTTAAAGCTCCATCCTAATATATAAGGTGAATTGAAAAATACTCCGGTTACTGAAGAGAACCCCACATACATAGAATCTAAGATGACAGTTGAAAGATCTTGGGACAAAGACAAGAGTGGAATATCTGGTTTAGGTATGTTAATTGGAGCTATCGTTACATTAAGCTGCTTTTCCACCCCATCATATTCTATCCATACTTGCATTGGTTGTCCGCTTGTAAGACTTAAGTTTTTGAAACCACCTTCTTTGCTACTAAAGTACTTGGCTGGAGAGGATTGGACGGAATTGGCACTATTAATATCGATTCCAACATGGTTGTTGTCTATGTCATTTACATCAGGGCTATAGTTAACATCTAGTTCCACAGCAACGACATGGTTTGAGGGATTTCCATTGTTTGATGCATTGAATAAGCCTAGATACTGTATTGGTAAAGATCCTGGTTGAGCGTCTCTGAGAGGTGAAAGAACAAAGGCTATTCCATTACCCTTTAAATCGTAATACTTGGAGGTTATGGCAAAAATAAAAGTAGTAGAGAAAGAGTGAGTAGTTGTTCTAGTAGTAGTGTTACCATTTGGATCTGGTAGTGATGGTGATGAATTATTGATCTTGAATTTAAGCGGACGGGAGTAGAAGGAACGGGCTACTCCTCTTGTGCTACTGTCATTGGTTAATATTAATAGACCAGTGGGCGTGACAGAAGCTACTCCGTAGAGATACAGATTAGCTGCATCTCTGAAACCATTGTAGACGAAACCAAAATCATATTCTGATGAGCCTTCAACACTTTTATTTAGTAGAAGTACCATGGTAGATACAAACTTGAATAGTAATAATATCATGGTCGGATTCTTCATTTGTAAGCATAATCTCTCTCTCTCTCTCTCTCTCTCTCTCTCTCTCTTATTATGTGGTCTTATATTTCTCGCAGCTCTAAGAAAAAGAATCAACTAAAAGTCCTGCAGAATAAATGTGGTAGGGGCCAATCACCTAAATGTGGACCATTGGTTCACTCGATATTAAATTAATTTTTTCCATGGAGGAGGGCCATCACAGTAGCTTACTGCTGGGGCTCTAAAATGTCGCCTTTGCGTTTCACTATTGCATTGGCCTAGCACGCCCCCAACCGATACTAACGCTAAAAAATTTGTTTACATGGGAGTCCAGTCGACTGACCATTACTTTACTGAGGCTTCCATTGGTATGCAAAATCTATGGCTTAGGCCTGGCAATGTTTAATCGACAACTGCTTCAATGGTCCACCTATCCATTAATTTTCTGTTATATTCGTAGTCATTTAGGTAGTATTTCCTAATGATTCCAAGAACACGAGAAGGGGCTAGAATGGTACACAAGAAGACTACTAGTCTACCATTGTATGTATGACAGAGGAAAGCATTAACTTGAAATCGACTTATGAAATTATATTCAGCCTAACACAAACAAAACATTAAATTAGCTCATAGTCAATTTCAGTCAAACTTATGAAATGAACGGCCACCAGAGAGCAGTGACTCCGCAATCAATGACTATGATCCTATGAATGCATTGTCTCTCATTTTTGTTAGAAATCCTACTTAGGAATCCTGCAACCAAATGCACCGTATATTCTTTTCACAACAACTGCAATCACCCTGTATCCTCCAGTTTAAGAGCAATAGTCCCTAAATAATATTCGTTTTTGAATCTATCAATAAGTCCCCGGGTTCGAGACACGCTGACCAATACAAAAAAAAGACATAACTATAGGGTGGGTTGTAATAGCTTGCTGTTGGGGCTCTCAAGTGTCGCCTTTGTGTTGCACTATTGCATTGGCCTGGCACACCCCCTACCAATCCATAACTATCATAATTTGTTTGTTTGGGAGTCCAATTGACTGAACAGTGCTTGACTGAGGCTGCCGGCAGAAGTCTTTTCTAATGATTCCAAGACTACTAATCTACCATTGAATGTATGACAGAGAAAGCTTTAACTTGAAATCAACTTATGAAATTATATTCAGCCCAACACAAACAATACATTAAATTAGCTCCTAGTCAATTTCAGTCAAACTTATGAAATGAAGGGCCACCAGAGAGGAGTGACTCAGCCATCCATGACTATGAGCCTGTGAATGCATTGTCTGCAGAAGAAGGGTATGATAGACCAAAATCCTGAAAAGTGCCTCCATGTGCCATCGCCTGATTGATATTGTTGCTCATATTAACGACCCGCAGCTCTGTCGGTGGCAGTGGCAAATCTCCTTCCAAGTATTGCACACCTTGTTTCATGGTGGGCCTAGCTGCAGACAAAATTGAAGGTGCTCAATGGCAGATTCAAAGTGCCTTCGGTAACCAAATCGCGAATGAAGTGGAAATCAACTTCAATATGCTTCGTCCTTGCGCGAAAACAGGATTATTGGCTACATGATTAGCACTAACATTATCGTGAAAGAGCTTTGAAGAAGACGAAACATGGATGCGAAGTTCAATGAGGAGATAAGACACCCAAAGGACCTCAGAGGCAGCATAGGCGAATGACTTATGCTCTACCCCAGCATAGGACCCAGCAAGAGTTTGCTCTTCCTGACTGCTCCTCTGGTAGTTCTTTCTGAGAGCATCATAATGAAAAACTCAGAAAACAACTCAGTAACCAAACCATATGTATTTTGCACCGAGACAAACTAACAAAAACGAGAGCACCGACTTCAACCAAACCATATATTTTGTGCATTGAAACAAATTAAATGAGAAGTAGAAAAGGAAAGTCACCAACTTCTCTACTGTTAGTACTAAAATTCGCGGAAGTTATCAAACCTATCCTTGAAATTAATCCGACTACGAAAATTAATCGAAAAGCTAAGCCAAAAAACTAAATATGTAAACAGAATTAACGAGGTTCGGCTTAAAGCCTACGTCCTCGGGCGAACAAGAAAACTTTATTGAAGGATAGATGAAGACGACTCACACAACCCTTGAGTTCGTCCCAAGATGGTACCGTATAGAAATTAACCTTCTATACTAGATCTTCGACGACCGAAAAATTAAACACCGCTGAAAACAATGAATAAAATTTCTCTCTCACTTGCTCTCTCTCTAGCTTTGTGTTGAATTGTTGATGATTGTGTTGTTGTGTGTTTGATTGACACTCAAACCCCATATATATATATATATATATACATCCACCGACCCTAATTGGAAATTTGAGCAACTTCCAAATTGGAATTTTGAGCAACTTCCAAATTGGATTCTCCCACCGACTTTCACAATTCTCCACCTCGTACACAATTTGATATACTTCAAATTTTGGACGAACACCAGGATACTCCTTGTAAGATATATCTGCTTCTTGTAACTTCATCCGACTGCACCATATGACTATGGCTGCTTATGTACCCTTTTATAGGATCAAGCCTACCGTAGTTCTACCAACCCTTCACATAAAGATTACCTTGTCGCCATTACGCCCTTTCGGGCAACTTAACTCGAGCCGATTTGTAGCAATTCCAGGCAATGCTGAAACTTGCTACATGTCACCACTTTAGTCAACATGTCTGGGGGATTCTCATCTGTGTGAACCTTCATGAGAGAAACATCACCTTCCTCTACGACATCTCGTACGAAGTGATACCAGACATCGATGTGCTTAGTACGAGCATGATGAACCTGATTCTTCGCCAAGTGGATCGCACTTTGACTATCACACCATACATCTACGCACTCCTTCTTGATCCCTAGATCATCCAGAAGAGCCCACAACCACAATGCTTCCTTCACACCCTCGGTCATAGCCATATACTCTGCCTCCGTAGTAGATAACGCAACTATAAATTATAATATCGATCGCCAACTAACTAGAGCACCATGTACTCTAAATACATAGCCAGTAGTAGACTGTCTTCTATCTAGATCGCCAGCATAATCCGAGTCAACATAACCGCTTACCTTACATGTGTCTCCACCAAAGCACAAACCCGTATCAGCGGTACCCTTCAAGTACCTCAAGACCCATTTCACAGCTTCCCAATGTGTCTTCCCCGGGTTTGCTACAAACCTACTAACCACACCGACCGCCTGTGAAATATCCGGACGAGTACACATCATAGCGTACATCAAACTGCCAACTGCACTAGCATACGGTACACGATCCATATGATCCTTCTCCACCGTAGTAGTGGGAGATTGTTTTCCCGAGAGCCTGAAGTGTGATGGCAAAGGCGTTGACACCGCCTTTGCATTCTGCATCCCGAATTAAGAAACTACTCGTTCGATGTAACCTTTCTGACTCAAGTACAGTTTCTTACTTGACCGCTCTCTCTTAATCTCCATTCCCAATATCTTCTTTGCAGCGCCCATGTCTTTCATCTCAAACTCTTGACTGAGTTGAGATTTCAACTTATCTATCTCCACCATGCT
>BEHA01000775.1:389268-408964 GCA_002897215.1 Eschscholzia californica subsp. californica
GGGTAGGACATCACAATTTCTTCAATGCTTCCTCTAAGATTCAGGTTTACGGAGGACTATCCCTCATATCAAAGGCCAACAACTCTGTTTGTGGGAGTGTCAAATCTCCTTCCAAGTAAAGAACAACTTGTCTTATGGTGGGTCTAGCATTTGCTAAATAAGAGAACACAGCAAGCCCAAATTCAAAACCAACTCCATCTCTTCTACCACACATTCACCTCTCAAATTTGGATCACTTGTTTCTAAAATAACTCATTACTCCAACAAGAGAACACCCAATCACAAGAATTAGACCCTCTTTTGTCTCAGATTTCGGTGCTACTAGGGGTCTCCTCCCAGAAGCTACTTCAAGTAACAAAGCCCGGAAGCCAAAACATCGGTGCTTGTAATCTCTTTCCCGGTTTTAGTAGTTAGATCTGGTGCTAGATAACCCAATGTTCCAACAACACCGGTTGTTCGAGGATTAGTTTCACGGTCATACAATCTTGCTAGACCAAAATCACCTAATCTGGCATCCTTTTCACCATCTAGTAGAATATTACTAGCCTTTATGTCTCTGTGAATCAAAACTTTTTCCCACTCTTCGCTAGTCCATGAGCTGCACCTCTCAGGATCCTGAATCTTTAGTTCAAATTGAGTTTTGGAGACAAATCCATCCTACCGAAAAGGAACTTGTCTGGGCTCCCCTGTGTCTGCAATATCCCAAAAGCTGTACCACGTTTCCGTGCCAAAGTTAACCAATGCTAACTATCTTCGCAATAAACTCATTTTCCTCTTGTCTTGAATCATGTGAAACTCTCTTGACAGCAACTTTGATTTTAGAAGTAGGAAGTGAACTTTATACACCCTACTAAAGCCACCGATCCAAAGAATCTCCTTCTCCCGGAACCCCTTGGTAGCATAGTATAGATCTTTGTATGAGAATGAATCTATGTGAACCATAACTCAGTTCTCAATCCTCCATCAGTTCCACAAACTTCTTCTTTCTTCTTATGATAAAAGATATGCCAAAGATAATCATTATCATAATAGTTGGTAAATGCTTCTTATGTTTTCTTGGAGGAAGTACGGGAAGTCAAGGGAGACCCAATGGTTGAGTTTCACTATTTATCTTAAAACTACATCCTAATATGTAATGAGATGCTAAAAAAGATGCGGTAATTCACGAGAAGCCTACATACATGGAATTTAAGATGACAGTTAAATCGAAGTTATAAAAGGTATCTAGTTCGACAGCAACAACATGACTTGTAGATTTTGCATTGGTGGATGCATTGACAAGGCCAAGATAGTAACTCAGTAGCTCCTGGCAGCCCTCTTTGGGGTGCAAGAGCAAAGACATTTTTTGTAGAGTCCATTTGTTAGTACTAAAAGTCGCGGAAGCTATCGAACCTATCGTAGAAATTGATCCGATTGTGAAGATTAATCGAAAAAGCTAAGTCAAACCTAAATATGCAAACAGAAGTTACGAGGTTCGGCTTTAAAGCCTACGTCCTCGGGCGAACAAGAAATCTTTATTGAAGGATAGATGAAGACGACTCACACAACCCGCTAGTTCGTCCCAAGATGGTACCGTATAGAATTTAACCTTCTATACTAGATCTTCGATAACCGAGAAATTAAACACCGCTCAAAACTATGAACCAAATTTCTCTCTTACTTGCTCACACTCTCTAACTCTTTATTGAGTTGTTGTTGTGTTGTTGTGTTGGTGTGTGTTACAAAGACTCAAGACCCCTATTTATATAATATATAAGCCGGTGGGATTGGAATGGCCAACTCCAAATTGGCTCAAAAATTGGAAACAATCCAAACCGCCATTAATAAATTTCCAAATTTGAAACTGCCTATATGCATCCAAAACCGCCTCTCATCACTTTTGGAAACTGCCTCTTACAATTCTCCACCTCGTACATAATTTGATACACTTCAAATTTTGGACGAACACCAGGATACTCCTTGTAAGATATATCTGCTTCTTGTAACTTCATCTGACTGCGCCATATGACCATGGCTGCCTACGTACCCTTTTACAGGATCAAGCCTACCGTAGTTCCACCAACCCTTCACATAAAGATTACCTTGTCGCCATTACGCCCTTTCGGACAACTTAACACGAGCCGATTTGTAGCAATTCCAGGCAATGCTGAAACTTGCTACATTCACCACTTTAGTCAACATGTCCGCGGGATTCTCATCTGTGTGTACCTTCATGAGAGAAACATCACCTTCCTCTATGACATCTCGTACAAAGTGATACCTGACATCGATATGCTTAGTGCGAGCATGATGAACCTGATTCTTCGCCAAGTGGATCGCACTTTGACTATCACACCATAAATCTACACACTCCTGCTTAATCCCTAGATCATCCAGAAGACCCCACAACCACAATGCTTCCTTCACACCCTCGACCATAGCCATATACTCGGCCTCCGTAGTAGATAACGCAACTGTAGATTGTAACATCGATCGCCAACTAACTGGAGCACCATGTACCCTAAATACATAACCAGTAGTAGATCGTCTTCTATCTAGATCGCCAGCATAATCCAAGTCAACATAACCGCTTACCTGGCATGTGTCTCCACCAAAGTACAAACCCGTATCAGCGGTACCCTTCAAGTACCTCAAGACCCACTTCACAGCTTCCCAATGTGTCTTCCCCGGGTTATCCATAAACCTACTAAGCACACTGATCGCTTGTGAAATATCCGGACGAGTACACACCATAGCGTACATCAAACTGCCAACTGCACTAGCATACGGTACACGATCCATATGATCCTTCTCCACCGTAGTAGTAGGAGATTGTTTTCCCGAGAGCCTGAAGTGTGGTGCCAAAGGTGTTGACACCGCCTTCGCCTTCTGCATCCCAAATCTAGAAACTACTCGTTCGATGTAACCTTTCTGATTCAAGTACAGTTTCTTACTTGACCGCTCTCTCTTAATCTCCATTCCCAGTATCTTCTTTGCAGCGCCCATGTCTTTCATCTCAAACTCTTGACTGAGTTGAGATTTCAACTTATCTATCTCCACCATGCTTCGAGAAGTAATAAGCTTGTCATCCACATACAAAAGGAGATAAATAAAGTCACCTTCGCGAAGCTTCTTGATGTATACACAACAATCATAGTCACTTCTGCGAAAACCATGCTTTAGCATGAAAAAATCAAATCGTTTGTACCATTGGCGAGGGGATTGTTTCAATCCATAAAGAGACTTCCTCAAACGACATACTTGATTTTCTTTACCCTCAACCTTGTATCCCTCAGGTTGAGCCATATAAATTTCTTCTTCCAAATCTCCGTGCAAGAAGGCGGTTTTAACATCGAGTTGTTCCAGCTCAAGATCCCTGTGAGCAACAATACTCAATAGCACCCGAATAGAAGTATGTTACACGATCGGGGAGAAAATCTCATTGTAGTCGACCCCTGCTTTCTGTGCATAACCCTTGGCCACTAGTATTGCCTTATACCTTGTACCCTTGATCTCGGAAGAATCCTCTTTCTTCTTGTACACCCATTTACATCCAATAACAGAGTTACCTTCGGGCAATGGGACAACCTCCCATGTCTTGTTCTTGTGAACAGACTCCATCTCTTCTTGCAATGCAACCAACCAACTCTCTCTATCCTCCGCGGTAATAGCTTGTTTGAAGGTGACCGGCTCGTCGTCTTCCACCGAGAGTGCATATTTAACCAGATTTGCCTGCCCGTAATGCCTAAGAGGTTTGTCTGACCCTAACCTCTGTACCGGCTTATATAACCGTTTCAGCCTAGTGTGTACCGAAACATCCTGCTGCTGTTGTTGTAAAACTTGTGTACCTTCCCCTTGAACCTCCTCATGATCGGGTTCATCAATTTCCTCATCCTGAGTATTATCCTGATGCTCCACCTGATCATGATTCCTAGAAACCCGTTGGTCTTCGGCTTCTACTTCCACTACTTGAGCTTTAGTAGACCCAACATCACCACAACTAGGCACTGTAGCTTTCGCCATAGCTACAATAGATGACTCATCAAACACCACATCTCTGCTGATTACAAACTTCTTGTCTTCCGTACACCATAGCCGATAACCCTTGACTCCTGTAGCATATCCTAAGAAAATTGCCTTCTTTGTTCTATTGTCAAGTTTGTTACCTTTAACATGGTAATAAGTCGTACAACCGAAAACCTTAAGTCTCCCGTAATCTGCATGTTCACCTGACCACACCTCGTTAGGTATGCCGCCATCTAAAGAAGAATGTGGAGACCTGTTCACAATATAACAAGCTGTAGCAACAAATTCTGCCCACCATTCTACGCCTAATCCCGAATTGGAGCGCATACATCTAGGCTTCTCAAGTAGTGTGCGGTTCAATTTCTCTGCGACTCCATTCTGCTGAGGTGTGTTTACTACTGTCCAGTGCCTCACAATGCCTTCCTGATTACAAAACTCCTTGAATGCGCCATCCGTGTACTCGGTCTCATTATCTGATCTTAACGTCTTCAGCTTTCGACCAGTTTTGTTCTCAACCATTGTTTTCCATACCAGGAACGTGTTGAATACCTCATTCTTATGCTTCAGAAAATAAAGTCAGACAAATCTCGAATGATCATCAACGAATGTAACAAAATACCTGGAACCACCCTTGGAAGGTAACTTTGCCGGTCCCCAGACATCGGTATGTACGTAGTCTAATACCTCTTTGCTCTTGTGCTTGCTTGTAGAGAACGTCACCCTGTGTGCCTTCCCGGACACACAATGCTCACAAAACTCCATGCAAGGCTTATTCATGTCCTTCAACAAGCCTTTCCCGCACATCAAAGATAGACCCTTTTCTGACATATGCCCAAGGCGCATATGCCAAAGCCTCGTACTAGCCGTTGGATCCCTTCCACTGATTCCTACTGCTACATCTCCAGTAATTGTTGTCCCCAAAAGTTTGTATAAATTACCGTAACGAGCACCTCTCGTTACCACCAAAGAACCCTTAACGACTTTTATAGAGCCATTCTCTATAATTATCTTACAACCGTTCTGCTCCAACACACCAAGGGAAATTAGATTTTTCCGCAAACCGGGTATGTGTCTTACGTCCGTCAATGTTCTCACCACTCCATCGTGCATCTTGATACGTATTGTTCTGAGTCCCACTGTTTTACATATACTATCATCACCCAGTATAATTGTACCACCATCTATACTCCTATAGGAAGTAAACCACTCCCTATTTGGACACATATGGTGTGACGCCTCTGAATCAAGCATCCACTTATCGGAGATCTTCTCAGACACCTCTGTCACCGAGAAACATTCGTCAGGGTCTTCTGACACATATCCCGCTTCTTGCATCTCTTGTTTCCCTTTGTAGCCTTTGTTCTTTTGCTTCAACTTTCTCTTTGGACAAACCGCTTTAAAGTGGCCAAACTCACCACAACTAAAACACGTTTTCTTGAAATAGCCTCTAGATTTTCCGCCCTTTCCCTTTCCCCTTTCATTACTCCTCCTCCTCGTTACAAACAACCCTTGTGCTTGTTCCTTGTCTGCTCCACCCGACGCCATACTGTTAGTAGCAACCTTACGAAGGTCATCCGCTAATAACGAATTTCTCGTCTCTTCCATGCTTAGACTATCACCAACAAGCATCAAAGTTTGAACAAGGTTCTCATAGGATTTAGGCAATGAAAGTAACAATATGAGGGCTTGGTCCTCATCCTCAACCTTAACATCAATATCCTTCAAATCTGAGATAATCCTGTCAAACCTTTTCACATATTCCTGAATAGAAGAACCCTCTTCCATTCTACATGTGAATAATTTGGATTTTAAGTAGACCCGATTTGTTAAAGTTTTCGTCATGAAACTACTTTCTAGCTTTAACCACACACTCGCCGCCGTTGTTTCTTCGTCTACTAGGAACGCCACGTCCCTCTCAAGACACAACATAATGGTAGCCCGTGCTTCGAGATCTAACTCTTCCCAATCCTCATCTGACATATCTCCTGGTTTCTTTCCCGTCAACGTCTTGTGTAATTTCTGCGAGATTAGCAGATTCTTCATCTGCATCCGCCAATAAGAAAAATCGTTTTTCCCATTGAACTTCTCTATCTCATATTTTCCTGATTTGACCGTACCACTTCTCGATCCCATCTTCTCTTCGTTCAATCTCAACAAGGCTCTGGTACCAATTGTTGGAACTAAAGGACACGGAAGCTCTCGAACCTATCCTAAAAATTGATTCGATTGTGAAGATTAATCAAAAAAGCTAAGCCAAACCTAAATATGCAAACAGAATTTACGAGGTTCGGCTTTAAAGCCTACGTCCTCGGGCGAACAAGAAATCTTTATTGAAGGATAGATGAAGACGACTCACACAACCCACATGTTCGTCCCAAGATGGTACCGTATAGAATTTAACCTTCTATACTAGATCTCCGACAACCGAGAAATTAAACACCGCTCAAAACTATGAACCAAATTTCTCTCTTACTTGCTCACACTCTCTAACTTTTTATTGAGTTGTTGTTGTGTTGTTGTGTTGTTGTGTTGGTGTGTGTTACAAAGACTCAAGACCCCTATTTATATAATATATAAGCCGGTGGGATTGGAATGACCGACTCGAAATTGGAAACAATCCAAACCGCCATTAATCAATTTCCAAATTTGAAACCGCCTATATGCATCCAAAACCGCCTCTCATCACTTTTGGAAACTGCCTCTTACAGCAACAACATGACTTGTAGATTTTGCATTGGTGGATGCATTGACAAGGCCAAGATAGTAACTCAGTAGCTCCTGGCAGCCCTCTTTGGGGTGCAAGAGCAAAGACATTTTTTGTAGAGTCCATTTGATATCACTCACTGAGTACCAAGTGGAGCCACCCCCCAAACCCCCGCCATAGAATCAAGAATGCTATCGTCATAAAAAAGTGAAGTCCAGAGTTCTAGGTATTTCATCTAAAGAAGTAAATTTCGATCATTAGTACATGGGTCTTTTCAGTTGCCTCGTCCACAGCTATTTGAGAAGACTTAGAGCATCTCCAATGGGACACTCAATCTCTAACACTTAGAGTGCCACATATGACTTTTTGGAGTTTATGTTAAAAAATCATCTTCAATGGAACACTTTGTTAGACACTCTATTATGAGTTGGACACATTTATTATTGAGTGTCTAGAGAGAGAAACTCTAAAACGAGAGTGTCTACTTGAGACTCTCTAAGTGTTACTTTATAATTTCAACCAATAGAAAACTTTGCTTTTCAACTACTTTTTATCTATTGAATTGAAGAGGGACATGTGTATTAAGTAAGAGATTTTAGAGATCTCCCTTGGAGATCAAACAAATGTAGAGTGTCTTTATATTGACACTAGGAAAGAGAATCTTTATTTGACACTTGACAACTAGATTTTTAGAGTGTTTATTAGAGTGTCCCATTGGAGATGCTCTTATATATATATAAATATTATTTTTATACAACCCTAACTAAATTATGTGTTCCAATGAAAACAAATAACAATTTATTTGGTAACGAAACAACAAATTTCTAACCATATTTTTCTGCCTTGACCCACACAGAGTAACAGTTAACTCGTATAGATCTAAGTAGTTGATTTCAACGACCGTCAGAGAGGACGGACTCGGCAATGGATGATGATGATAAAGGGTATCCCTTGTCTACATAAGAAGGGTAGGATACGCCAAGATCTTCACAGCTTCCTCCTCGTCTCAAATTTACAGATATACTATTGCTCATGTCAATGGCCCAAAGCTCTGTTTCTGGCAGAGGAAAATCTTTATCCAAGTAATGCACTACTTGTCTCATGGTGGGTCTAGCCCTTGCTAAATTATGAGAACAGAGCAAGCCCAATTTCAAAACCAACTCCATCTCTTCTACCACATATTCCCCTCTCAATTTTGGATCACTTGTCTCTAAAATTGCGCATCTTCTCCAACAAGAAAACACCCAATCCACCAGAACTATACCCTCTTCTGTCTCAGATTTAGGTGCCTCTATGGGTCTCCTCCCACATGCTACTTCAAGCAAGAGTGCCCCAAATGCAAAAACATCGGTGCTTGTGGTAGCTTTCCCGGTTCTGATCAGATCTGGTGCTAGATAACCCAATGTTCCAACCACACTAGTTGTCTGAGGATTGGTTTCACGATCGACCAATCTTGCTAGCCCAAAATCACCTAACCTGGCGTTCATTTCACCATCTAGTAGAATATTACTCGCTTTGATATCTCTGTGAATAACAATTTTTTCCCACTCTTCATGTAAATAAGTTAGTCCGCTGGCTACACCTTTGATGATTCTAAATCTTTGGTCCCAAGTGAGACTCAGAGACGAATCGACTCCACCGAAGAGGAACTTGTCTAAGCTACCATTAGGCATGTAATCGTAGACCAAAAGAAGCTCCTCTTTGCGTCTGCAATAGCCCAAGAGCTGCACCAAGTTTCGGTGCCGAAGTTGGCCAATACTAGCGATCTCCGCAATAAATTGTCTTACTCCTTGTCTTGAATCATGTGAAACTTTCTTAATGGCAACTTCGATTTTAGAAGTTGGAAGTAGACCTCTATATACTCTACCAAAGCCACCGAAACCGAGAACCTCTTTTTCTCTGAACCCCTTTGTAGCATTGTATAGATCTTTGTATGAGAATCTTTTTGCACCATAATTGAGCTCCCAATCCTCCACCAGTTCTGCAAACTTCTTCTTCCTTCTTATGATAAAAAAGACGCCGAAGATAATCATTAACACAATAATTGGGACAACTATTGGCAATCCAATTTGTAAGATTTGTAAATTCTTCTTACGTTTTCGTCGAGGAAGTTTTGGAAGTCGAGAGAGATCTAGTGCTTGAGTTTCACCATTAATCTTAAAACTCCATCCTTGTATGTAATGAGATGTCAAAATTGATCCCGTAGCCGAGGAGAAGCCAACGTACATGGAATCTGAGATGATAGTTGAAAGATCTCGGGACAAAGACAAGAGTGGAACATCTGGTTTAGATGTGTAAATTGGAGCAATCGTTACGTTAAGTTGCTTATGTATCCCATTATAATCTACCCAAACTTGCATTGGTTCCCCACTAATAAGACTCAAATTCCTAAACCCACTAGATTTTGAATCAAAGTACATAGCATAAGAGGATTGAACAGACTTAAGACCGTCGATATCGATACCAACATGATTATTGTCTGTATCAAATTCAGTGTTATATATAGTATCTAGTTCCACTGCAAGGACATGGTTTGTGGAATTACCGTTCGTAGATCCATTGAAAAGACCAAGATAGTAGCTTGGTAGAGCACCTGGTAGCCCTCTTTGAGGTGCAAGAACAAAGACGATTCCGTGACCACCAATTTCGGTATACTCAGAGACTATTCCAAAAACAAAAGTGGTAGAGAAGGAAACAACACTAGCACTATTATTACCATTGGCTGCTGCCCCAACCGGAGATGAAGAAACGTTTTTGAACTGAAATGGATAAGAGTAGAAGGCATGACCAGACGCTTGTCTGGTGTTGTTGGTCAATTCCAAGAGGCCATTGGGTGTGATTTGGGCTAGTCCATCTCGACTCAAATTCGGGGCATCTCTGAATCCGGTGTATACAAAACCAGGATCATACAACGATAACGATGTCGGAATAAATCTAAGAAGAAGAAGAAGAAGAAGAAGAAGATAGAAGATTAACAACCACATGACTGTTGCTTACTAAACAAAGCAATTCCAATTTCTTTTTAACAACAAAGTGATAAGGTTATTGACTGTGAAGAAGTCCATTCATTCCTCATTGACTTGAATGGGCCAAGAAAAATACTAATAAATCCTGATTGCATCTTCACCTATAACTTGCTAGGCTGTTAGCACACCAAGTTTGACTTGAATGGTGAAGAAAAATAAGGTCTTGATGATGGTCCTAGAAAACTGAATATAGTAAGCAAATAAGTTGAACAATTAAGTTTACTTGTTTGTGTGGTTCTCCTCTAAGTGGGTACCTACCTACCTGATTTCAACTTCACCTCCGACATGCTAACCAATTTAAGTCCACATGTCTCTTTTTCAGTGATCCCTTAATTTCAATTTCTCTCAATTATGAATTGGTTGATCTTATTCTGTCAAGTAGTTGAAATACTTCATTAATTCTGCAAGTCTTTTTTCAATTGACTTCTGTTGTTCTGGGAAAACTCTCAGAGAGAGAGAGAGAGAGAGAGAGAGAGAGTGAAAGAGAGTTTTTTAATCAACAAAGAAAAGTCTGAGATGAATTGGTTTAGTTAATGAAGAACCCAACCATGTTATTTCTGTTGTTCAAGCTTGTATTGGTGACATTGATTCTTGAGATAAGTTATGCAAACTCATCAGAATATGATTCTGATTTTGTCTATAATGGTTTTAAAGATGCACCTAATTTGAGTCTTGGTGGAGTAGCTTATATAACACCCAATGGTCTTCTAAGATTAACCAATGACACCACACAATTAGTAGGCCGTTCTTTCTACTCTCGTCCGCTTAAATTCAAGATCAATAATTCATCATCATCATCACCACCAGATCCAAATGGTAACACTACTGCTAGAACAACTACTCTTTCTTTCTCTACTACTTTTATTTTTGCCATAACCTCCAAGTATTACGATTTAAATGGTCATGGAATAGCCTTTGTTCTTTCACCTCAAAGAGAGGCTCAACCAGGACCTTTACCAAGCCAATTTCTAGGCTTATTCAATGAATCAAACAATGGAAATCCTTCAAACCATGTCTTCGCTGTGGAACTAGATACTACGTTTAACCCTGAGTTACTCGATGTAAATAATAATCATGTTGGCATTGATATCAATGATCTCAAGTCTGTTCAATCCTCCTACGCAAAGTACTTTAGTAGCAATGATGGTCGTTTTAAGAACTTAAGTCTTATTAGCGGACAACCCATGCAAGTTTGGGTAGATTATGATGGTGCAGAAAAGCAAATTAATGTAACAATAGCTCCAATCAACATAGGTAAACCGGAGCTTCCACTATTGTCTTTGTCCCGAGATCTTTCAAATATCATCTTAGATTCGATGTACGTAGGCTTCTCATCAACAACCGGAGCCTTTTTAACGTCACATTATATATTAGGATGGAGCTTTAAGATGAACGGGAGAGCTCGAGAACTTGACCTCTCACGACTTCCTAAGCTACCTAGAATAGGATCAAAGAAGAAACCAATAATTTTGGTGTATGGGTTACCTATATTTGTCCCAATTCTTGTGTTAACAGTGGTCCTCATCGTCTTTTTTATCATAAGAAGGAAGAGGAAGTTTGCCGATATTGTGGAAGATTGGGAGCTCAACTACGGTACCCAGAGATTCAGATATCAAGATCTATACATTGCAACCGAGGGATTCAGAGAGAAGGAGCTTCTTGGTGTCGGTGGCTTCGGCAGGGTCTACAGAGGTGTATTACCAACGTCTAACCTCGAAGTAGCCGTCAAAAGAGTTTCCCATGAGTCTAGACAGGGCATAAGGGAATTTATAGCGGAGATTGTTAGTATTGGTGAACTTCGGCACAAAAACTTGGTACAACTATTAGGTTATTGCAGACGTAAAAGAGAGTTACTTTTGGTCTATGATTACATGCCTAACGGAAGCCTGGACAAGTTCCTCTTTGGCTCATCAGGGGTACTAAATTGGAACCAAAGATTTAAAATCATCAAAGATGTGGCAAGTGGATTACTTTATCTGCACGAAGGGTGGGAACAGGTTGTGATTCACAGAGACATCAAGGCTGGTAACATTTTATTAGATGGCGAAATGAATGCAAAATTGGGAGATTTTGGTCTAGCAAGATTGTACGATCGTGGAACCAATCCTCAGACAACCAATGTGGTCGGGACATTTGGTTTCATAGCACCAGAACTGACTAGAACTGGAAAGGCCACGGCCAACACTGATGCCTTTGCATTTGGGCAATTCTTGCTTGAAGTTGCCTGTGGAAAAAAACCTGCAGAACTATACCAATCTGAGACAGGAGAGGGTCTAGTTTTGTTGGATTGGGTGTTTTCTTGTTGGAGTAAAGGTGTGATTTTAGAAACAAGTGATCCAAAATTGAGAGGTGAATATGTGGTTGAAGAGATGGAGTTGGTTCTGAAGTTGGGGTTGTTTTGTTCTCATAGTGTTCCAGCAGCTAGGCCCACCATGAAACAAGTTGTGCAATACTTGGAAGGAGATTTGGCGCTGTCATCGACAGAGTTGTTAGTCGTTAATATGAGCAATAGTATGAATCGGGCGGTGCCACGTGGAGAAACTTTTCAGGATTTTGCTCTGTCGTACCCTTCTTCTGTAGACAATGCATTTACAGGATCATCATCATCTATTGCTGAGTCACTCCTCTCTGGTGGCCGTTGATTTCATAAGTTGGACTGAAATTGGCTAGGAGCTAATTTAAATTATGTTTATGTGTTAGGCTGAATATAATTTCATAAATTGATTTCAAATTAAAGCTTTCTTCTGTCATACATCAATGTATATCAGTCATTCCAAAAGACTTCCGCCCAAATAACAAATTTTGATAGTTATGGATTGGTTGGGGCGTCCCACGCCAATGCAATAGTTCAAGGCAAAGGGGACACCCTAGAGACGCAGCAGCAAGCTACTGTGAAGGACCCTCCCCCATGAAAAAATTAATTTATATCTTGTGTCTTTATAATAGTTTTCCACTTCTTTGCTTGTTGAAACATATATGTGTGGGACTATTTGGACCCATCCTCTAGTTATGTTTTTTTTGTGCCTCGAACACAGAGACTTAGAGGGTGGAAAACTAAATCTATCCTTATTGATAGATTCAATAAGTTTCAAAAACAACTTTCATCTAGGGACTACTGCTATTAAACTTGAGGAGACGATTGCATTGTTGCAGAAACACAAGAGAAGATTACAAGTTTATTCCTTGTAAATGCAATTATTATAAAACTAATTTATATGAACTTACAACATAAAAACATTAAACATTAATTAGGCAGGGGCCGCGCAAACGCGTACCCCCTCTGTCATGACGTAGACTCACGTACCTCCTCCGTCACAAATTATGACATAGACTCCACCACTTCGGTAGATCTTAGGCTAGTGCCCCTCCCAAGTGCAATGGAGGTCATTAACCTAGACCACAGTCCTTCTTGATCAACCATTGACCTCGACCAGATAAGTATGTTTTTGAGTTACCCATTCACCTTCTCTTGTACAACTACTCTGTATACCTGTTTCTTTTGGTTGGTGGATGTGGGACTATCAAGTATGACATTTTGAAATGACACAACAACTCAGTCTACTACTCCCATTTACTAGTGTTCAAGGATACCCCAAATAACTTGTAATGTGTTTTTTTTAAACGGTACACTGAGAAGGAGAGAGCTCAGACTCAAAAAACAAAGAAAAAATAGACAAACAAAAACTAACTTCTTAAGTATGATGTACCAAGTTCAACAAAAAAAAGTATGATGTACCCGATCTATCATCTTCAATGATATTTATTAGCTTTGGAGGACACTTTGATAAGGAAATCTCTAGCAAAGATAGATCTGTCTGCCAGCTAGCTAGATAATCAGCTACCTTATTTGCCTCTACATAAGTATGTTCGATATTGAAGTATTCAAAAGACTCCTTGATTTGAGAAATGTTTCTCCATATTCTCCAACAGTGTCATAGAGGGTGAGCATTAGTAAAGTTGAAGTACGAAACTATCATCTTTGAGTCCGATCTCACCTGAATTCGTCGTTCATTCATCGAGCATGCTAGTCTCAACCCTGCTGGAATGCCTTGCAACTCATGCAGCGTGATGGTCATCGGAGTCACCATCCCCGCAATTGCAGCTCTAACAAATTCCAATTTTCATTTTTTGAATGTATACGAGTTATAATTAATAGAAAGAACAACATATATCAAGAGGTCTTCTTCAAATTGGTTACACTTGGAAACGTCAATTTTACCGTAAAACAAAGAACAAATGAGAAGTTAAAAAAAATTCTTACAATTTAAGATTTTTATTTCTAATTCCAACAGGTTAGTTGATAGTTCCAAAGTTGAACATGCTTTAACCCTAAAGGATGAAATACCTGAAAAGGGTTCAGGTCCTGATCCAGTTGTTTATAACTATTTGATGTTAGGTCATGTGAAAGTGGAAGATTCAGATGGGGTTTTAGGTTTAGGGTTTTTGGAGTTTACCCCCTTCAATAATTGATAATTGAGTTTACCCCCTCAACTTACTATTTTTATTAAAAACACTAAGATAATGTTTAATGTTGTGTGGAAAAAAAAAAATGTCTATCCCAAGTAATGATCAAATAATGTGATTTTAGTAATTGTAATACATTAGTATGTTAGATTTAGTCAAGAATATGATTCGTAAAGACTTATTTTGTCCTTACACTATTTAACTTGTGATTCATTTCCTTTATGACAAACATGACTCTAGTATTTTGTCTAAAACAGTAAGCTTAAGGAGGTAGACTCAATTATCAATTATTCAGGGGGGTAAACTCAATTACCAATTAGTATTGAGGTGGTAAATTCAAAAAACGCTTAAGTTTATATGGTGAGTTAAAGGAGAAATTAGGTTTTGTTTCTTATGGGATTGCTCATGGGAGTTTGATGAAGGCTTATTTTCAGAAAAGAATGGAGAAAGAAGCAATGGAATCTTATGATGAAGCGGTTAGCCGAAATTCTTGGGTTAAAATGGGTGATTTAGCTTATAATTCTGTTTTGGATGCTTTGAGCAAAAATAAAAAATTTGATGAAGCTATGAAATTGTTTGATAGGGTTATGGATGCACATAATCCTCCTAGAAAGATAACGGTAAATTTAAGAACTTTTAAGGTGTGCTCAAGGGAGATTAAAGCAAGCAATTGAAAATTTCATAAGGATGGGCGAGAAAAGATGCGAATCGGGGAAGCTTGATGAGGTACTTAAGTTGGTTGGTGTTATGTTGAATGATAGGACTGTGGGTTTCAGTTCAGAAATGACGGAATTTGTATTGGTTAAGTTAAAGAAGGAAAAAAAGGGAGGAAGAAGCAGGATGATTCAAGTTTGTATGCTTTGCAAATAACGGAATTGACGAGCATATTGATGTTGATCAATCAAATTACGATGAACCTGATCGAACTACCAATATGTTTGTTCCATTAGCTCAGAAATTTGATATTTTCAAGTTTTTCAAATTAGGTTATTTAGCAAACAAGAAACTAGAGTTTAGGATTTACGCCTTTCCCAATTTATGTTTATAGAGTCTCTAAAAACCATATAAAAGGGAGTCTATTATGTCATGTTTATCATTTTTCGAACATCAATAATAAAATTATCTTGTTCGCTATCAGTTATTTCAATTTATTTAGTTTAGTTTAATAATAGTTTTACTCGTAATTTAAATCTTCTCTTGCGTTTACATCATATACCAACATGATTATTGTTTATATCAGTTTCTATATTATAAACGGTATCTAGTTCCATAGCAAAAGCATGGTTTGTGGACTTCCCAAACGGTGGATGCATTAAAAATGCCAAGATAGAAGTAGTTTGGTAGTGATTCTGCCAGATCCCTATGGAGTGAAAGAACAAAGGCAATTCCTGTAAATTATTTTATTTAAATGTTTGATAAAATTTGTCTTATACTTTACTATTAAATAAAATATTTTGGTCAAATCATCACTATTTGTTATTGAGGTTTTTGGTCAAATACAACACTATTTAGGACAAGATCATATGTTTCTGTATTTAGGTTAATGTTAAAAGATCTAGAGAAAATTCTAACAATTCCATGGCCACCAATATCAGGATACTTGGAGACAGTACCATTAGTGTTACTAGTAGTGGAGTTACCACCTGCTGCGCCGGCCGAACGGCAATACTCCTTGCTTGGTGTTGTTGGTCAATCTCAAGAGACCATTGGGTGTAATATCAGCTAGTCCCTCTCGACTCAAATTCGCTGCATCTCTGAATCCTTCGTACACGAAACCAGGATCATATAAAGAAGTTGATGTCGGAATGCTAAAAAGGAGAAAGAAGAGCAACAGTAATAGGAGATAAAACAGCATAGTTGTTGGCTTAATAAAACAAGCCAGGCAGCTTTCTCTATTCTGAATTATAATATTAACCCAGGATCATATAAAGATAACCTGACTTCTTATTTCAATCTCTAAATCACAAGGAAGTCTATGAATGATCTCATTGCGACTAGTGATCACCACACATATTTTTTTCCGCTTTAATTGATTATGTGTTAGATACTTAGATTAGCACAACATATTTGACTTTAATAGATTAGAAACTGAAGAAAACTCAGACTGGCCATTAAGCAGACATTAAACAATTCAAGGTCTTTTTCTACGAATATTTAAGGCTTATCGCAAAAGTCAGTGTTTTCTATTTTTCTCTGAAGTGTTTTGTCTGAATTGATCAACCTTGTGGTGTTATAGTCGCTAGTATCTTAATGTTTACATTAGTGTACCCAGTCAAGAGGCTGATTAAGGTGATCGTCCCCTTCTCTTTTAGTTAACTCTTTTTTTAGAGCTGCGAGAAATATAAGCTCACATAATGAGAAAGAGAGAGAGATTACAAATGAAGAATCCGACCATGATATCGTTACTATTCAAATTTGTATCTACCATGATATTTGTTCTAAATAAAAGTGTTGAAGGCTCATCAGAATATAATTTTGGCTTTGTCTATAATGGTTTCAGAGATGCAGCTAATCTGCATCTCGACGGAGTAGCTTATGTCGCACCCAATGGTCTATTAAGAATAACCAATGACGCCACAAGAGGAGGAGGTCGTTCCTTCTACTCCCGTCCGCTTAAATTCAAGATCAATAATTCATCATCGTCACTACCAGATCCAAATGGTAACACTACTGCTAGAACAACTACTCTTTCTTTTTCTACTACTTTTATTTTTGCCATAACCTCCAAGTATTACGATTTAGTTAGTCATGGGATAGCCTTTGTTCTTTCACCTTACAGAGAGGCTCAACCAGGACCTTTACCAAGCCAATATCTAGGCTTATTTAATGCATCAAACAATGGAGATCACTCAAACCATGTCGTTGCCGTGGAACTAGATACTAACTATAGCCCTGATGTAAATGACATAGACAACAACCATGTCGGAATCGATATCAATAGTGCCAATTCCGTTCAATCCTCTCCAGCCAAGTACTTTAGTAGCAAAGAAGGTGGTTTCAGGAACTTAACCCTTACAAGCGGACAACCAATGCAAGTTTGGGTAGAATATGATGGGGTGGAAAAGCAACTTAATGTAACAATAGCTCCAATTAACATACCTAAACCCGATATTCCACTCTTGTCTCTGTCCAAAGATCTTTCAACTATCATCTTAGATTCGATGTACGTAGGCTTCTCAACAACCGGAGCCATTTTAACGTCACATTATATATTAGGATGGAGCTTTAAGATGAATGGGAGAGCTCGAGAACTCGACCTCTCACGACTTCCTAAGCTACCTAGAATAGGATCAAAGAAGAAACCAAAGGTTTTGGTGTATGTGTTACCTATATTTGTCCCAATTCTTGGTATAACAATGATCCTCATCATCTTTTTTATCATAAGAAGGAAGAGGAAGTTTGCCGATATTGTGGAAGATTGGGAGCTCAACTACGGTAGCCAGAGATTCAGATATCAAGATCTATACATTGCTACAGAGGGGTTTGGAGAGAAGGAGCTTCTTGGTGTCGGTGGCTTCGGCAGGGTCTACAGAGGTGTATTACCAACGTCTAACCTCGAAGTAGCCGTCAAAAGAGTTTCCCATGATTCTAGACAGGGCATAAGGGAATTTATAGCGGAGATTGTTAGTATTGGTGAACTTCGGCACAAAAACTTGGTACAACTATTAGGTTATTGCAGACGTAAAATAGAGTTACTTTTGGTCTACGATTACATGCCTAAAGGAAGCCTGGACAAGTTCCTCTTTGGCTCTCAAATGAACTCATCAGTGACACTAAATTGGAACCAAAGGTTTAAAATCATCAAAGATGTGGCCAGTGGATTACTTTATCTGCACGAAGGGTGGGAACAGGTTGTGATTCACAGAGACATCAAGGCTAGTAACATTTTATTAGATGGCCAAATGAACGCAAAATTGGGAGATTTTGGTCTAGCAAGATTGTACGATCGCGGAACCAATCCTCAGACAACCAATGTGGTTGGGACATTTGGTTTCATAGCACCAGAACTGACTAGAACTGGAAAGGCAACGACCAGCACCGATGTCTTTGCATTTGGACAATTCTTGCTTGAAGTTGCCTGTGGAAAGAAACCAGCAGAACTTTACCAATCTGAGACAGGAGAGGGTCTAGTTTTGTTGGATTGGGTGTTTTCTTGTTGGAGTAAAGGTGTGATTTTAGAGGCAAGTGATCCAAACTTGAGAGGTGAATATGTGGTTGAAGAAATGGAGTTGGTTTTGAAGCTAGGGTTAATCTGTTCTCATAGTGTTCCAGCAGCTAGGCCCACCATGAAACAAGTTGGGCAATACTTGGAAGGAGATTTGCCACTGCCACCGACAGAGCTGTTGGTAGTTAATATGAGCAATAGTATCAATCGGGCCATGCCACGTGGAGGAACTTTTCAGGAATTTGCTCTGTCATATCCTTCTTCTACAGACAATGCATTCACAGGATCGTCGTCATCGATTGCTGAGTCACTCCTCTCTGGTGGCAGTTGATTTCATAAATTGACTAGGAGCTAAATTTAAGTTTAGCCATTCAAGAGGATTTGAAGATAAGTTTAGAGATTCAGTTTCAACCCTTTGAGAGATGTTTGGGAGGTATAATTTTAGTCATTAAAGAGAGGGCATGTTATAAAAAAGATACACTCCTTATTATATAGATTTACAGATATACCAGGTGTTCCACTCTTGTCTCTATCTCAAGAGTCTAGGTTGATTCACCTAAAGATGTGTCTTTCGGTCGTTGGTACACAAGTCTTTTCATTTCCCTCCCGACAACAATGTGCAATTAGACTTGTTGGTATATATGATAATATGGTTTATATACAGTACTAAACAATTTATTGACCTAATTAGGAAGGAAATAACTACGACATTTCTCTAGTGGAGCTTATATGTGTTCCAATGGCAACGAACAACAATTTGTTTTCAAAACAGATTAACTTAAAAGACAAAGAAAGCTCACCAGCCTTAATCAAGTAACCCGATTATACTAAAGTTATTGACATCAACGTCCGTCAGAGAGGACTGACCCGGCAATGGATGACGATGATAAAGTGGATGTCTTATCTACATAACAAGGTTAGGATGGGCCAATATCTTCATAGTTTCCGCCTCGTCTCAAATTTACAGATATACATATACTATTACTCATGTCGAACGCACACAACTCTATTTCTGGTAGTTGGAAATCTCGTTCCAAGTAGTGCACAACTTGTCTCATGGTGGTTCTAGCCTTTTCTAAATTATGACAAGAAAACAACCCCAGCTTCAGAACCAACTCCATCTCTTCTACCCACATATTCACCTCCCAATTAAAGGGTTAGTTGATAATTCCAAAGTTGAACATGCTTTAACCTTAAAGGATGAAATGCTTGAAAAGGGTTTAGGTCTTGATTCAGTTGTTTATAACTATTTGATGTTAGGTCTTGTGAAAAAGAAGATTCTGATGGGGTTTTAGGTTTATATGATGAGTTAAAGGAGAAATTAGTTTTGTT
>BEHA01000775.1:427352-438595 GCA_002897215.1 Eschscholzia californica subsp. californica
AAGTCAGCATAATTCTCACACGATTGTATCTTCTGGATATCAATCTCATTATTCTTCTGGAGATGATGTGAGTAAAACAATTTAGGGGATATGTGCTTAGTCCTATCGCCTTTGATGTATGCTTCTCTGATCTGAGCGATGCATGCTGAATTATCTTCGTGAATGACTGTGGGGGAATTTGTGATTGAATCAAGACCACTTGAGCTTCTAATGTGTTCAATAATGGATCTAAGCCATACACATTCTCTTGTTGCTTCATGGAGAGCAATAATTTCTGCATGCTTAGATGAGGTAGCGGGCATACTTTGTTTACTAGATCGCCATGAGAAAGATGTACCTCCACTTGTGAATACATAACCTGTCTGAGAAATCCATTTATGCGGATCAGAAATATAACCGGCATCTGTGTATCCTTTTACTTGAGAATCACCGGATAAGTTCTTTGAATAAAACAATCCCATGTCAGTTGTACCTCTCAGATATCTTAGAATTTGCTTTACTCCAACCCAATGCCTCTTAGTTGGTGCAGAGCCATATCTGACCAATAGATTTACTGCAAAAGCAATGTCCGGTCTAGTGCATTGAGCTAAGTACGATAATGCACCAATAGCACTCAGATATGGTACTTCTGGACCAAGGATTATTTCGTCTTCTTCTTTAGGTCGAAATGGATCTTTCAGAACATCGAGAGACCTAACAACCATGGGAGTACTAAGCGGATAAGAATTCTCCATGTTAAAACGCTTCAGGATTTTTTCTGTGTATAATGTTTGATGAACAAGTATGCCACTTGTGCTTCTTTCAATTTGTAAGCCAAGACAGAATTGTGTTTTTCCGAAATCTTTCATCTCGAATTCTTTCTTCAAATATTCTGCTGCTTTAGAGAGCTCTTCTGGAGTTCCTATAAGGTTGATATCATCAACATATACTGCATGAATAGCGAATCCAACATCTCCTTTCTTGATAAATAAACATGGGCAAACGAGATCATTAACATAACCTTCCTTGATCAGATATTCACTAAGACGATTGTACCACATTCGTCCAACTTGTTTGAATCCGTATAAAGCTCGATTAAGCTTTAGTGAATACATGGTACGTGGATTGCCTCCAGGCAATTTAAATCCTTCAGGGACTTTCATATAAATGTCAGTATCTAATTTTCCATATAGATACGCAGTGACCACGTCTATTAAATTCATCTCGAGTTCTTCTAGAACTGTTAAACTGATCAAATATCAAAAGGTTATTCCATCCATAACTGGAGAGTATGTTTCTTCATAATCAATCCCTGGTTTCTGCAGGAAACCTTGTGCCACAAGTCTTGCTTTATAGCGAATGACTTCATTATTCTCATTCCGTTTTCTAACGAATACCTATTTGAAACCTACAAGGTTTTCATCATTGGGTGTCAGGACTACAGGTCCAAAAACGTTACGTTTTGACAGTGAATTCAGCTCTGTCTGGATTGCTTCTTTCCATTTTACCCAATCAGTCCTTTTCCGACATTCCTCAATAGAATGTGGTTCATAATCATCATTTTCAGTGATAATATCAGTGGCTACCGAAAGCGCAAATATATCATCGATGATTATGTTATCTCGATTCAACACTTTACCATTACAAGCATAATTTATAGATATCTCTTCATTTGGAGATAACTCGTGCTCTTCAAGAGCTTCTGCCTCTTCTGGGGATTTACCCACTTCTAGGGGTGCATTTGTCATTTCTTCTGGAATATTACTTGCTTGTGGTTGGTTTTTCCTCTTCCGGGGAACTATATCTTTAGAACCGTTTGGTCGTCCACGTTGCAGACGTGCTTTGGACGATTCATTTGCTGCAATATTTTTATCGTGTCCTTCAGGGACATCTATCCTTGCTGGAACATTTGAAGCAGGTATATGTGATTTTGTCATTCTCGCTGCGTCATTAAATGCGTCAGTCATTTTATTAGCAATCTCTTGTAGATGTATTATCCTTTGTACTTCAACTTCAGATTGATTAGTACGAGGATCAAAATGAGAGAAATTTGGTGTAACCCAAGAAAGTTCCTTTTTGGTAACATTTGCTTCAGGCAAATTTACTCCCCCTAATGGTGGAAAAACTGTCTCATCAAAGTGAGGGGTTCGAGATATCGAATAATAGATGGTGTATTAAAACCAAAATATATTCCCAGTCGGCGCTGAGGCCCAAACTTTGTGCGCTGTGGGGCTGTAATAGGAACATATACAACACATCCAAAAATACGCAAATGAGATATGTTTGGCTGCTGGCCTTGAACATATTGCAAAGGTGAGAATTGATTATTCGAAGTAGGACGTAACTGAAGGATATAATGCCTGAAGTCTGAAGGAATGGTATCCTTCCGAAGGAGTGTCCTTCGACCAAGGATGCAATGCGTGCAATTTGGCTAATAGGATCTTAATGACTTTACTCGAAAGATCATTAGTCCGGTCCAATTAGGGGTCGTAATGCTTAGCTAGAAGCCAACTACGATTGTCGAATCAAGAGTTGATTCGCGGCTAACATAGACCGGATCCTACAAGGGTTACACAACAGAGTAGTGATTTGAACGGAGAGAATTGACTAGATGGATAATGGCAAATAAGTGGATTGGATCCATTATTGGTAAGTCCTGGAAGATTCGGAGAAGTCCGAAGAGATAAACATGTCCGGGCCCAAAAGGGAGGCCCGGAATGGCTTTAGGGAGGCCGGCCATGTGATGGCCGGCTAGGCCCTAAGTGGGCCGGCCAAGGAAGCCCATAAAGGGCTATGTTGGCCGACCAACTTAAGTGACCCAATGGAGGGTATTTTGGGTGTTGCCTAATAATTAGGTTTATGGAATCCTAGTCTGAGTCTAATACCTCTTCTAGGGATTTCTATATATACCTAATTATACAACCTAAAGAAAGAGACAACTGAGAGACAATTCAGAGATAGAATTGTAAGTGTCTGAAAGAGTTTCAGAATATACATCTCAGAGAGAGAGAGAGAGAAAAGGAGTTTTCTCAAGTATCTAGTCAATAAGAAGGAGTTCTTCATCTCAACCTTCAAGAAGGTCCTAGCTGACTGAAAGGAGGGAGTTCAAGTCATTACTCGGTGTCTCAAGTGGAGGAGCTACACTTGGAGCTCTTATCTTCCGAATACTGGTCGGAATTTAGTTCGTGGGAAAGCGATTAAGAGGTAATATATCATCGTTCCAATCTAGTTCATTGGTATGTTCATGTATAGATCCTGGAAACTAGTGTTAAACATATGATGTTTGAGATTCCGCTACCAACACTAGACAATTAGGTGTATGAGATACACTAGGTTATTCCCCATCAGTGGCATCACGAGCCGTTTGCATGAACTATCTTTGACTAGACGAATTAGATTCATACTTGAACAACTAGATATTAGTGTTTTTAATGTTTGAATAGAGATTCAAGCATAAGTTTGATGAGATCAAATTAGGGTTTTGAATGAGATTCATGACCTAGAAACACTAGAAACATAGTTTTATGAAAAGAGTTTTCATAAACAAGCTTTAGGGTATTAGAATTTTGATAAAAATCATCAAAACCATGAAGATTGGTTGATGAATTGATCAAAAACAGTACCTA
Source organism: Eschscholzia californica subsp. californica (assembly GCA_002897215.1). Taxonomy (NCBI): domain Eukaryota; kingdom Viridiplantae; phylum Streptophyta; class Magnoliopsida; order Ranunculales; family Papaveraceae; genus Eschscholzia; species Eschscholzia californica. The sequence continues at coordinate 430,958 of BEHA01000775.1, forward strand.
ACAGCAGCTGGAACAAAGAAAAACAAAAAGAAAATCAGTTGGAACGATTGGATTTCCAAAAAGTTTGGAAACCCTACTGGCCGGACCGGACAGGACGCGTCCGGGCCGGACCAGCACGTCTCGGACAGACAGTCCGAGACAGACAGGGACACGGACTGGAAATCCCAGTCCGTGAAGGACCGGGAATCCTAGTCCGAGCTGGACTAGGAGTCCGAGACTCTCGGGTCTCGGACGTCCCAGAGCGTCTAAGACGCGTCTGGGATATCCCAGTCCAACACGGACTAGGAGTCCGAGACTCTCGGGTCTCGGACGTCCCAGTGCGTGGAAGACGCGTCTGGGATATCCCAGTCCGAGACGGAATAGGATTCCGAGACAGGAGCGTCTCGGACATCCCTGACGCGTCTGAGACGTGCTCGAGGGAACCTATTAGAGTCTCGGTCTAGGACCGAGACACTGGACGGGAGTCCGGATGCATCCAGAATGCGTCTGGAGCGACCAGAAGCATCTCGGATGCGACTGGAAGCTTCCAGACGCGACTAGGATGCGACCGGAGCATCCAGAAGCGTCTAGGACGCGTCTGGACGCGTCCAGAAGGCATCCCAGATAGGATGGCCTTGCCGTCTATGCACAGAAGCGTCTGAGACGCGACTGTGGAGCACGGGTGCATCTCGGACCGAACATCCGAGATGGCACATGTGCTGTCCCAGGTCCAGACACGCATGGGATGCGTCTGGGAGTTCCAACACCTCTCGGATTGAGTACCCGAGAGGGATGTAAGGTGACCGGATGGTCTGGACGCGTCTGGGACGCGACCAGGACGCATCCTAGACATCTCACCCGAGATGTCTATGGTCTGTCCTAGGACAGAAGCGTCTAGCTGGGCTAGGACGCCTCTGCCCGAGAGACCAAACACGACAAGAAGGTGCTGTCTCAAGGACCGGACCTTGACCAGGTTGAGTCAAGAGTTGACCAGAGACCAGTCAAGGGCCTTTGACCAGGGTTGACTCAGATCTTTTTGAGTGTGACTCAAGGGCCTTTTAGGCCATGATCTGAAAGGGAGTTTTTCAGACTTTTCTCCCGGTTCCGAGCATAATTTTTCCGACATAGACCCGGGTAGAGAAGAACCCGAACGGAGTTTTTTCCTTATATTGATTTAGGAAACAATTAAGGAAGAAACGTAATGTGCTTCTAGTTTAAGTATTGAGAATACAAAACTTTAGAGCCCATTAGACATAGAGATGTCACAAATTCCCACAATAGCTATACGATACATAGCAAAACCTAGAGACGAATCTAGGATACATACTTTGTTTATTATGATTGTCATATTTTTGTATGTATGGATATATGTGATTGCGTAGAATAGTATACCTTTGATAGGATTATCGTTTCTTGTTCTAAGCGCAAGGAGTTGTGCCCGAATAATACTTAGAGTATAGGGTCTTAGAATCTATTGACGAACTGAATGATGAGATCATGGTTCAAGTGGGAGTAGTCAATAGAGGTTCTTGGATATGGATCCAATCGAACCATAGGCGAACAAGAAATAAACTTAAAAGATGGATCTTTTAAGGGGTAATACTAAGATTTAACAAATCATTACGCAAACCCACATAAACTTTTACGTAATAAATCATGAATGGTTATGCAAGAGTTCACAGTAACGCAACTTGATAAATTACGTAATAAGTCCCAAAAAGAATTTTGAGTAAAGCCTACCCAGATTAAGACACCTGTTGAGCCCTTGTTCATTGATGGTGGGTCATGCCAAAGCAGGGTGCCATCTTTTACCTCGGGACAATACGGGTAGATCTATGAAGAGGTCTACATGTCTAAATGGTTATTCTCAAACGAGTCAGCAAAAGGGTTTTGGACTTCGAGGCTAAAGGACGATTTAATGTTTAAATCGTTAACCAAGAGTCATAGGAGTATGATCAGTAAGGAGTTACTCACCCAGGACGACGAATTAAGGGCAGTGATAAAGTACGCTTAACTTCGAAGGAATGGGATCTTGGAATTATATTATTCTAAGGGGACAACAAAAGTAGAATAATATAGGCAAATTGAGAAAATTGCCAGGATAACAAGTTTAATCACTTTCGCAATTCTTACATGTAGTTTAATTATGACAAAGAACATCTTCAACCTCTATACCATACTTGAGAAATTGAACGATACCAACTTCGTTCAATGGGAGAGGAACCTGAGAAAGGTTCTAGGAGAAAGCGCAGAAATATTGGACATTCCGATCCCCGTGCTTTCAAAAACTTCTTCTGATGAAGAACGTAAGCAAGTAGACGATATTCGAAGGAAGTCAGCGCCAGTAACCGGTTTAATGCTAATGGCCATGGAAAGAAAATATATAGATATGTTCATAGAAATGGAGGCATACACCATTATTCGACGACTAAGAGAAGTGTTTGGAACACAATGTCGAATGGAAAGATTTAGAATCACAATGGTGACACTGGGAATGCGACTGGAGAAAGGAAAATCCGTCCGTTATCATGTTTTGGAGATGATTGATCACTTCAAAGACATGGAATGGATGGGGTCTCCTATGCCAGTCGAAATGGCAGTTGACATCATCCTGAATTCATTGGATGAAAGGTTTCAGGATGTAGTAGCAAACTTTGAAGATAAGTTTGGCCGGGTATCCTTCGAAAGTCTACTGGCGATTCTGGAAGTTGCTGAAAGTAGGTTCAGCACCCCTGAAACTCTAGAAGAGATTCTAGGTGTTCAGGAGACTGTAAATACGGGAACGGAAGACGTTAGGAGAAGGAAGCCGTCTGGCAAGAGAATGGGCAAGAAAGCACCGAGACCCAGAACTATCCTTCCTAACAAGAGATGTCTTGTGTGCGGTAGTACATCTCATATTCGATTAAGAGATTGCCCGCGATTCTTGGAAGAACTAAACGACGGAGCTGGGAGTTCCGGTCAAGGTAGAAATTATTAAAAGTTATTCAATTAAATACACATTCCTCTAGGTATGTGATACCTAAAAGACTCTTATCATTATGAATGACAGGTACAAGAGGGAGCTGAGTATTTATTGAAGAGGAGATGAACCTGTCAAAAGCTGAGAAGGCAAGAGTTGCTGGAAAAGCTCAAGAAGGATCATAGACTCGATAGGCAATACTTTAAAGCAGTTTTAGTATTTCTTTTTCTCTTTTTTGGACATTGACTCTGTAATGAGATTATGTGAGTGAATAAAATATGAGATATTTTATGATGTTCTTAAAAGAGCCTATCTAACTTTTAAGTAATTTTAACGAATGATCTGACTTAGCCATTCTAAATCTTGTAAGAGTACAAGAGTTCAGTTAATCGTAGAAAATAATGTTAGACATGAAAGTCTGCGATTAGTGAAATTAGAATGGACGTAAGACTTGATTGTGGATAAGTTTTGGAAACAAATCCTAAATCGAGAAGCGGATCTGGGTGACTAAAGAATATGATGAGATCATAAGTTCGATAGTCATCGGTCTTCCAAAAACACAAAGTCTAATACGTATCTGCCAAACCACTTAAAAACCTAGAAAAGCTATAGTGAATAATTGAGTCCATCTGGATATGGATATTATTTTAGAAGGAGTTCTAAAATTTATCAATTATTCTTAATGTCTAAAGCGTATTAGACATAAGTTCTTTAAAGGAAGAACGGGGTTCTCTCGCAAATCATCGAAACACAATGAGATTGTTGCTCTCGATGGTGTCTTCATTAAAAGGAAGGTCCTTCAAAGAAGACAAGTGGGAGGAAAAATCGATTAGGATTCGATAAAGAGCAACAAGAGGAAGTAAGGAGTTACTTGCCTTAAAAACGAAAGAGAGTAAGAGTTACTCGGCTTACGTGATGAGGGATGTCGACTTGAAAGGTTCAAGGGACGATCGCCTGGAAACTTCTTAAGGAGTTAAGAAGGTTGCTCTAAAAATCTCAATGAGGCTGGGAGTCGTTACTTAACTCTACTAGATAAGAAAGTAAAATTAGAACTTGGGAAGTGCTAATTTCAGTGGGAGAAAACTGATATTATCATAACAGCTTACGAAGAGTTCGAAAGCAAGATAATAACAAAGCGAAGTGAAAAGGAAACTAAACTGTCACCTTAGAACGATCATGAGATGCTCGGATCTAAGGAATTAGGATCCAGGAAGGAGAATCCTAAGATGACTTGTAAAATTGAGAACGTGAAGGAGTACACGCGGGTGCTCAAATTTTACAGACTCTTGTTATCCGAAATAAACTGGGTTTATTTCATCATCTAAATTGTGGTTTAGAATTTAGACGACAGTCCAAAAGGATGGAGTGTTCCAGGTAGGCTTATTAGATACGTGATCTAATGAAAGAAACCCTACTAAGTGAACATGGAAGCACACCATCCTACTATCCCTAGTCCAGGTCATTAGTTGGACAATAATGACTTAAGAAGACTAGCATGAGTGATTGACAAGATATCGCTGTTTCTTGGGCTATGGGAATAGGAGTATTCAAAGGTCAACTTCATGGGTGTATAGTTGATACACTGGAAACCTGCCGAATGAGAGTACTTCAAGAGTTGAAGTTATAAGATGTCATAACTCTCATTTAAGCAAATTGGAGAGATTCCTCAAAACATGAGTACTCACTCAGTTTATGGAAGGAATGTCGAACTTTGGTACCGTCAAACGCCATCCGTAAAAAGTGGTTATAAAAGCGGCATACTGGGGGAGACAGGATAGACATGAAATTGAGTGGGAGTACAAGAATGGATTATGTTTTCCTGAGTAAAATCAGGATAAAGTATCTCCGGGCCACTTGATGAGAAACAACTGAAAAATGCATGGCCGTGCTCAAACGGATTAAGAGTTAATCGTTTGGATTGGAAGTTGTTCTCGGGATCAAGAGAGTCTGATGAATATGACATATCAGATGAGATACGAAAAAAATGGGAATCGAGCATTGCACTTGTTCTAAGTACAAGTGGGAGACTGAAGGATATAATGCCTGAAGTCTGCAGGAATGGTATCCTTCCGAAGGAGTGTCCTTCGACCAAGGATGCAATGCGTGCAATTTGGCTAATAGGATCTTAATGACCCTACTCGGAAGATCATTAGTCCGGTCCAATTAGGGGTCGTAATGCTTAGCTAGAAGCCAACTACGATCGTCGAATCAAGAGTTGATTCGCGGCTAACATAGACCGGATCCTACAAGGGTTACACAACAGAGTAGTGATTTGAACGGAGAGAATTGACTAGATGGATAATGGCAAATAAGTGGATTGGATCCATTATTGGTAAGTCCTGGAAGATTCGGAGAAGTCCGAAGAGATAAACATGTCCGGGCCCAAAAGGGAGGCCCGGAATGGCTTTATGGAGGCCGGCCATGTGATGGCCGACCCAGGCAATAGGGCCGGCCATGTGATGGCCGGCTAAGCCCTAAGTGGGCCGGCCAAGGAAGCCCATAAAGGGCTATGTTGGCCGGCCAACTTAAGTGACCCAATGGAGGGTATTTTGGGTGTTGCCTAATAATTAGGTTTATGGAATCCTAGTCTGAGTCTAATACCTCTTCTAGGGATTTCTATATATACCTAATTATACAACCTAAAGAAAGAGACAACTGAGAGGCAATTCAGAGATAGAATTGTAAGTGTCTGAAAGAGTTTCAGAATATACATCTCAGAGAGAGAGAGAAAAGGAGTTTTCTCAAGTATCTAGTCAAGAAGAAGGAGTTCTTCATCTCAACCTTCAAGAAGGTCCTAGCTGACTGAAAGGAGGGAGTTCAAGTCATTACTCGGTGTCTCAAGTAGAGGAGCTACACTTGGAGCTCTTATCTTCCGAATACTGGTCGGAATTTAGTTCGTGGGAAAACGATTAAGAGGTAATCATCTTTCCAATCTAGTTCATTGGTATGTTCATGTATAGATCCTGGAAACTAGTGTTAAACATATGATGTTTGAGATTCCGCTACCAACACTAGACAATTAGGTGTATGAGATACACTAGGTTATTCCCCATCAATAACCTATGCAGTAACCGGTAATTTAGTCCTCATCAACATTGGTCTCGCAATCAGTTGGATATGCTTAATGAATGATTCAGCTAGACCATTCTGAGTATGAACATGAGCTACAGGATGTTTAACATTAATTCCAACTAAGAGACAATAGGAATCAAAAGTACTCGATGTAAATTCTCCTGCTCCATATAGACGAATTGACTTAATTGGATAATCAGGAAAGTGAGCTCGTAAATGAATTATCTGAGCTAATAACTTTGCAAACGCCTGATTCCGCGTCAAGAGCAGATTTACATGAGACCATCTAGTTGATGCATCGATTAATACCATAAAATATTTAAATGGTCCACACTGCGGGTGTATAGGGCCACATATATCACCTTGAATCCTTTCTAAAAATTTGGGAGATTAGATATATACTTTCGTCAGGGATGGGCGAGTAATAAACTTCCCCAATGAGCAACCAGTGCAAGTAAAATCCCTATCTATCAGAAACTTCTGGTTCTGAAGAGGGTGTCCCTGAGAGTTTTGTATTATTCTACTCATCATGGTAGATCCTGGGTGTCCTAGTCGATCATGCCAAATTTTATAAGTATTTGGATCGTGCAACTTCGGATTGACAACGATATATGATTCAACTGTTTTAATCTTTGTAAGATATAACCCAGAAGAAAGAGCTTCAAGTCTTTCCAGAACACGCTTCTGGCATGATATACTCGAGGTGATATATAAATATTCTTTATCATTCTCAGACCCAGTCTCGACGTGGTACCCATTCAGACGAATGTCTATGAAATTCAATAGATTCTTCAGGGATCTAGTCGAGTACAAAGCATCCTCAATAATTATTTTCGTACCACGAGGAAATATCATAGTAGCTCTTCCGGAGCCTTCTATAATGTTTGATGAGCCAGCGATAGTAATCGCATTTGCCTCACATAATTTTAAGGTCGAGAAATATTTTGTATTTCGAAGTATCGAATTTGTGGTCCCACTGTCTGCTAGACAGCTATCTTCATCATCTTTAGATATGTTTCTTCTGGAATCCATACCTTTCATAATATAATATAATAATATAAGATTCAAACCACAACTATTTATAATATAAACAAAACTATTACAGATACATATAATATACTATCTAATATCTAACAGACAAAAAAGTTATTATAATATAACATTATAATAGATAGAAAAGTTAATACACTAAATATTAAACATATCATCAGTTTGATTTTCTCCTTCAGGGAGATAATCTCCAACACACAATGGTGGATCAAGTTCCATGTGGTTCATCTCTGGTGCAGCTTTAGATTTCAGAGATGCTTGGTATAGGTCCACTAAATGTCTCGCCGTACGACAGGTACGGGACCAATGACCTTCCATACCACAACGGTAACAAGCTTCTTCACGAGCTTTGGGAGGGGTATTATATTTACCCTTTACTTTATCAGGCTTTCTCGCTGCATAATTCTTTGAATTTTCTCCCTTTTCCCACTTCCGGTGGTAAGGGGTTTGCCTGTTTCTCTCCCATTTGTTCGTGCGGGATCCACGTTGGTGGTTTCTTCCGAAACCACGCCTCCCTTTGTAATTTTGTTTCCCTCCATGATCTTTTGACAATATTGCATGTGCTTCAGGCACAGGTA
>BEHA01000775.1:439025-455612 GCA_002897215.1 Eschscholzia californica subsp. californica
ATGGTGATAACTTGTATATCCTCATTTTATTCCTATACCACTTTAACAATTCGACAAAATTTCCTCGGTTGCTTGAGTGTTCGAACTCATCATGTCCACGAAATGGAAGACCTTGTCTTAAAAGAAAACGAACACAATCAACTGATGCATTCAATCGAACTCTATAATTCTTCCGAACTTCATCCGACTGTTTGTAGAATGATATACCTATGTGTTGTTTCTCTCGTAATAAATCTTCACCATTTCTCACTGAATTATTATGAGCACTATTGGGACCTCCTACATGCACTTTCAACCTTTCTTTTTTCTTCCAATTTGAAAATCCTTCCACAGTAAACGAATCACCACCATCAACAAATAGATAACAATACAAGCAGAATACAACATCTTTAGATACTATATTCTAACCAATTAGAATAATCATTAAACCAAGTTGGATTAAACTTTCGCTCCCTTTTTCCAAATTTTGTCATAGGAAAATTATGATTTCGAGGTTGACAAGGTCCTTTTAGTAGATATGCTCTTCGAACTTGGTCTCGAACATTAGGATGATAATCTAAAATACGTGTTCGACATCTAGAATCTGCAGGAAGAGTAGTAAGGTCAATTTCTTTATTTGCATCTTTTGAATTATTTTCTTGTTCTATTGGTGGTGATGGCAACAAGATATCATCATGATTTTCTTCAACGTTCTTGTCTTTGTTATTTTCTTGTGAACTATTGCGAGACTTCTTGAATTGTGATGAAGATTCATCCATAACTTTTCGTTTAAAATATCTCTCCATGACTTATTTTGATGTCACGACAAAGAAAAGATGAGATTGCGGTTTTGCAAGGGAACACGACTACTAAAATTTATAACTTTTGTATCTTTGATTCTTATTTAGATTAAAATTAGGATTTTAGTATATAATGGTAGATTGGAAGGTAAAATAGAAATAACAACTATAAAGAATTTAATCGGTTTCCAAAAAGAAACTATAAAGAATTTGTTGTAAATTTGTCGGTCTATTTGCTTCAATGTGTATCCATATTTGCATGCAACTTAATGGAATTAAGGGAAGGGGAAGAGGTATAGGTAATGAGCTATACTAAAACAAAAGAGATAAACTTGAACCAAACTTTATTAGATGAATTCTTTCCAAACCTTTTTCATCTCTTACCAACTCATCTCTTACAAACTTATACAAACAATACACCAAGTGCATCTATTTATAGGGTGGGAGAAGTAATAGGAAGTTGACACATACCCTATGTGTTGTCACTTGCATGGTGTGTTGTCACCACCAAGATGACACTTTGCATATGGAGTTGTAGAATGGTGACACATAACCTCATGTGTTGTCACTTGCATGATGTGTTGTCACAACCAAGATGGCACTTTGCATATGGAGCTCCCATATAGTGACACCACATATAGGTGGTTATATGAAAATGGTGGGCATCCATAGTATTTGTTTGGTAAGAGAAAGGTAACCTTAAAAGCACCCAAGACATATGCTAAACCAATAATCTTATGGGCATCCACATCCCTTTGCATAGCCAATGATTATATGGGCAACCACATACCATATAACAGAATTTAAGAATATAGGAGTTTTCTAAAAAAAAAAAAACTTAGGTATTAAAGAAATATTCTATTTAATGGTTCCGTTGGCAAGTAAACTAAGTGGGTTTTATCGAATAAAAGTGGGAATCCGTCCAACAAACTTACCTATTTATTGGAGAAATAAGAGGTGAACAGTTGCCTATTTAATAGCTCCATCGATTTAGTCAAAGGAAACTAAATCTTTTTAAAGATGTGATGGGCCATGGAAAACCTTTTAATTAAAGTAAGATAGTTATTTAGTTTTGGGCTGGTCTTTTCATAACAGGTTGGCTGACTAAAAATACCTCTAGAAGCACCTCATTTTTTCTATAAACTAAAGGATCCCACATTTGGGTCCGTGGGGGCCTGCGCCCCCACGGGCCCCTATGTGGGCCCGCCCCTGATTGCTACAGTTGAGAGATCATTTTTAGCAATGAACATTATTAAAAGTCAACTGCGCAATTGAGTGAAGAATGGTTGAGTGATAGTATGCTTGTATACATTGAAAATGATATATCTATGGAGATTGATAACGAGACAATTATGAAGAACTTCCAAACAGTGAAAACTCGTAGAGGTCAATTATGAATGTATGGATTGTAAAAGTATGAAATTGGTCTAAAATATTAAGTTTTTGAGTCTCTTGGTATCAATTATTTGTGGTTATTAATTTTAGGAATAAAATATTATTATTTGCTTAAATTTCTGTGATTGTAATATTTGTTAGGATTTTTTTTTTTGACTTCTCTCAAAATAAATCCTGGATACGCCACTGGCCCAGACGCACATGGTATACTTAGTATATCAAAAAAACATAACTTTCGAAAGCTAACAAGGGGAAAAAATTGTTTATCACTCAATGAAATAAATATATTCAATCTCTTCAACAAAAAATGTTCGTCCAAATACCAATCCCGTATGAATTTTTAAGGGCCAATTGTTACTTCATTTCTAATGAGAAGACTTCACTGCCCCTTCTCCTCTTTAAAATTCCTCAGAAATGTATCGAAGGTGGCTTGTAACCAAGATACATTGTAGGTAAATGGGTGCAGAAAAATCTAGTGCGTAACAGAGACTTTTGGACAATAAAACTCCTAAAAATGTTCATGGTGTTGGGGACGATTCTTGATAGGATGGAATGAAAACAAGAAGTTGAAGTGGTGTGTGGCACCGATTGGGGGTACAATCAAGCTTAATTTATTGAAAATGGTCCTTACATTCAAATTTTAGAGTTGATGTGATGGTTTCCGACTTTCTTATAGATGAATAATGGGTCATGGCAGATCATCTATAATCTTTTATTCATGAACTATGTTTGGCTCACTTGAAAAGACTTCATCGATGGGATTGGAGAAAGATGAAATAGCCTGGTGAGCCTCTATATCAGGTATATAGAATATGAAAGACACTTATACTTTTGTTCGAGGGAGCCATCAACCGGTTCCAAGGGCAAACTTAGTCTGGAGTTTGCCTTGGTGATGAGGTTCTTAGGATGATTAATGACGATTACAGTGATATAGTGGAAGGAGAATATACTTAATTCGATGGGGGGGGGGGGAAGATAGGTTTTAGATATGGAGTCTAATTCTTGCTCTTCACTCTCCCGCTACAACAACTTGTAAACGAAGTGGGACAACGAAAGGTTAGATTCAAATAAACATGGATTTGGTTTCAATATAACATAAAAAAGAGGCGAACTTGTAACAAGTGTGGCGGAAAAGGATTTGGGACACAACCGCTGAGTTTGCATTACTACAAAATGTCGTTACTGTACCCCCTTGTGAAGTGCTTTGCTTGTACAAGGAGACACCTCCTAGAGTATGGGGTGATTCTAATGCTTTATACACCATGCATATAGAGAAACAAACCAAGCTATTGATTACCCATCAAAGAGAACACCGATATAAGGAGTTTAAAAAATGGGGTATGACCACTTGCCAACGAAGTTGAAGACATATTGGGAGAGTATGGGACTAGGGTATGCGATTGAAGACTCCATAATACTTTCGCCATTCTTTATTTTATTTAGTTGATATGTCTAGTTCATAGTTTTTTCCTATAAATAATTATTTATAAGGGTGAAACCCTTTAACCCGTTGATCTCCTTCATCCATTGTGGATGGTAATAAATCACACAATTAAAGATTGATGGGTGGGCAACAATAACTTGATCTGTAGACTTCCAAATAGACGAAGTTATGGTTGAATCTGTAGACAGATAAAAAAGAAATTAAATCGTGAAGTCTTGGGACTCCAGGATGGTGTTTAGTGATCCAAAAAATGGTCATCAGTTGACTATGGTCAATGAGTCGAGAAGAGACCAAAAGCCTGCGGCTCAACCCGCGTCAAGTCAACAGGGGGTTGAATCCGAAGGAGGTCTGCCACTCAAGCACATAACTGGGGGTCGACACAATTGTCCTATGCGCCTTAAGCCCTTCCATGACTCCAATACAACCAGGTTTGCCCTGGGATTTATGAGAAGGCTAGGAAAGTCCAAGCAGGGCCGATAGCTTAATCTCGAAACATGAAGAAATAGAAGCGTGCCCAACCCTTACCGACTTAATCCATAATCTAATCAAAGATCCCAGTCGGTAAGGATCTTAATTATTTAGCTAACTCGAAAACCATGCAAACCACATTTTGCCAACAACCCTTGGCTCAAGTGGTAAGGGGTAAGTCTTCCAACTTAGAGGTCAAGGGTTCGAGGCACACGCTTACCAATTCAAAAAAAAAACATCTCCTAAAGAATCTATATAACTCGGAAACATATCTATCAAGGATCTTAACACAGAAGAACTCATAAATATCAAAGATACGGGATAACTCCAAAGGGAAACCTAATATCTTCTAACTACGAAATAGTAATATCTATCCAACATAGTGGACCTCAACCGCCTCAATCACGTCGCCTAACAACAGTTGGCCAAAGGAGTTTATAAAAGGTCGTCAACTCCCTTCGAAGAAGGTACGAACTTCAGAGTTCATTCAATATTCAATTCTTTTTACTACAAGGGCAATCTGACTATCTTGAGTATTGGAGAAATTTCTGAGCTCCTTACAGGTTTTCCCCCCAGGTTTAAAGGAGTACGAGAGGGAACAAGATTGATCGCCGCGAGATGCAATGTATCAGTCTCATCAATTATAGTGGGATCTAGCATCACAAATTCATTATTCTGACTAATATACCAGATTGATAATTTTGTACAACAACAATGCCGACGAAGTGGGTTGCGACAATCAGGTTAGCAACTAGAAAGATAGATGCTGAGGGTATCACTTTGTTGTATTGTCAAAGGGTGGCTCATTTCGTAGAGTGGTCAGAGCTTCGACTCTACGAGGTTGTTTGTCATGTTAGTCTCCTGGAGCAGGTCGAGAGGTCGACTTAATGAGAGATTTAGCAGCTCGAGAGGTCGAATTGACTAGAGATACTAGAAGAATTTCAAGGGTGTTGGAGCTTGAATCGAGATGAAATCAGTAGATTTCTTGAGAGGATACTCGAGTTGTAAAGTTCAAGCCGACATTCGATGCCCATCATAGCTTAAGTCTCCTTCTACTTATAGGTATTTGATAGACTCGTGGAATTTATCAGATCCAAAATATTTAGGTTGAGGATTACTTTGAACCCTATGGGAGACTCATTCAGCTCGCCAGTTTGTCGCCTAGAATAGCTTGACAATGCGTTGCGCCGCTTCGACTTCAGACTCTTCGTAGTCTCAAATGGCTTTGAAATGTTTGAGACGACGTAGGGTCTTCGAGTGACTTAGTTAAGGGATATGTGGCGAGATCTTACGAGTCGAGGTTGACTCGATAACTCGTAGGCTCGATTGAGGGTGACTAAGGGGTGTTTGGAGTATTATCACTTTGGTGGATAAAAGTTCATCTATTTGGTCGTCGACATGGGCTTCGGAGCCATTGGCCGGACTTGTAGTGGGTCGTATTCTTCGTTAGAGATTGTCCAACCGGTAGGTGAGTGGGGTTGTGCGGAAGTGGCACTTCATGCAAAGTAGGTTGGGCCTAGCGTCGTAGGCCTAATAGGAATTTTGGCCACTACACCCTTCCCATATTTAACCATTACCATTTCACATTCTCGAGGGTGGTCATCAACCTCTATATTATATATAGGTTTTTAACATGCTACGACCGTTATCGTTCACTCTTAGATCTGGTCCAGTCTTTCAGATGCAATCTATATTTGTTATTTACTTAAATGATTAAAGATATAATTTGAGATAACTGAATACTTTGAAAGTAGACCTACTCCATACCTAAATAGGAATCAACTGTTCATTGAGAGTAAAAAAACCCATTGATTTTGTGAAGGTCTAGAGTAGGCTTTGACTTGAAACCTCTTTTAGCATTACTCGTGAGATGATTTCATTTACTCTTCTTCAGAATAATAACTAGATTAATGTGATTTACTCTTCCGTTCATGTCGGCAGACTTCAATCACCATCGAACTTTGATTTCTTTTTCAAATCTTCGTTCTCCTCTCCTCCCACCACCCACAACCACCACCGCCACCACCTCAGTTCAACACCATTATTTCTCTCTCCTTTATCGCTCTCCACCATCTCTCTCCCCTTCGCGAAACAACTAAATATTTTGTTTGGGAGAAATCCTCTCAAATCAGATATCAATCTAGTTTGAGGGAAATCTCCCAAACCAGATCGGTTGTTCTGGCGAAAAGGACATAGATAGTGAAAGAGAGATATGAGGAGGAGATAGTGTGGAGGAAAAAAAGAGAAAATATGAGAGAGATATAACATCTAATGGTGGTGGTTGGGTGTAGTGGTGCTGCTGGGAGGTGAAGAGGATGAAGAATATCTGAAAATACCCTTTGAAAGCTCACTGATGGTGGAAGTCTGTAAGTGATCCTTGTCCGCGTGGCGTGAAGGAAAGAAGTAGTGGACAAGATTACGCATAAAACAAAAACATTTTTCCACCTAAAAATTTTAGGTCGCGACTTTGGGGAGTAAAGAAAAGTATCCGGGGCATAAAAAATTAGCCAATAAAGATTGATTTAGAGGGCATATTCTTCTTGTAATTCAAAAATTGACTTGATCAAACATTGCCTCCTAATCTGCCTCTCTCTTTCTCTTACTTATTGTCTCCCTCTCTCTTTCTCTCGTTCTCTTACTCATTATCTTCATCTCTCTCATCATCCCTCTCTCTCCCACTGTCACACATTATTTCTCTTTCTCGTTCTCACTGACTATTTCTCTGTCGTTCTCACTCTAGATCTCCCACCCTCTGTCATTATAGATTACTTTCAACTCTCTCACGGTAGACATATATCTTTGTATATTACTTTCTCTTTCTTTCTCTCTCGCAGTCTTTATCTCTGTTTGTCGCAATCTCTATCTCTCCTTCTCTCTCTTGCGGTTTGTATAGATATATCTGTGGAGATCACAAAGTTCGTGCCCAAGAAACGTGTTATGGCCACGAAATGTTCAGATCCACGAAAAGTTTTGTGGCCACAGAACGTTTTGTGGCTAAGGAATGGCCAGAGACACGAAGCGTTTTGTTGACACGAAGCGTTTTGTTGCCACAAAACATTCCGTGAGCACAAAATTCTCATAAGGTTTCGCCAGAACCCCTTATTGAGGTATAGTTCCGGCGAAGGGAACACTTCCCTTCGCGGGAACAGTTTCTGAGAGAGAAACAATGAGAGATCGATAGAGTAACAATGAAAGATTGAGAGCGAAACAATGAGAGATCGAGAGACATAGATAATGAGAGCAATAGAGAGAGGTAGTGAGAGACCAAGAGAGAGAAAAAGTGTAACAGTGAGTGGGAGAGGAAAGAGAATAAGTGGCAATGGTGGTCGGAATGGTGGTGGTGAGAAGTTGTGGTGGTGATTGTGATAGAGAAGACGAAGATTAAAGGGTAATGTCTGATCATGTTAATTTTTGTTTTAAAAAATAATATGCCTCCGAGAATGTACAAAAAAAAATATGATTCTCTAGAGAATTTATTCAGTTGAGATTATTCTTAACGCCCAAAGCCATGGCCAAAATTTAAAGCTACGTACTGAGAGGGTGTTTGATTTTTTAGCACTTGTAAGTGCTACCACTTACTAAGTGATAATCACTTAGTAAGTGATATCACTTGTAAGTGCTGTGGCGTTTGTTTTCCATCACTTCTAAGTGCTTGATTTTGTTTTTATATTAATTCTAAATGTCATAAAAATGAGAAATTGTCTATTTTGACCTTAAAGTATTTACATATTAGTATTTCATACTAATTCATTGTGCTCGCGAGTTTAGATAAAAGAGAATTACGGTTTATGAATACTTTATGTTGAAAATATTAACCTCAAATAATTAAAAAGTATGAAGGAGAAAGAATTTACTTTGCATCATGGAGTTTGGGTGGTTCCGTGACTAATGAAGGAGGAGATGTGAAAAAAATTTAAGAGAAAAGCTTAGGTGAAGGATGAGTGAGAAGGAAAAGTGTCATCGCTAAAGTCATAAAAAGATTTTTTTTTTACTTATCAATTGTTTAAGATTTTCTTTTGGGTTATAATCATATTGGTAATTATTATATTCGGAGAAGGATAAAATTGTCTTTTTTAGCACTTAAAAAGTAAGTGCAAAAAAATAAGCTCCAAGTTAGAGCTTACTTTTTTGCACTTACTTTGACCCCACTTACAAGTGATATTCACTTATTAAGTGAAAAAACAAACGACCTAAAATTACTGGCCCACACTTGGAGCTTACTTTTTTGCACTTACTTTGACCCCACTTACAAGTGATATTCACTTATTAAGTGAAAAAACAAACGGCCTAAAATTACTGGCCCACACTTATTAAGTGAAAATCACTTAATAAGTGCAAAAATCAAAACACCCTCTTGTTGTGAAAAATAAAGGAGGGAAGAAGAAAGACAATGGAAATATATTAACCAAGAGATTGTAGACAAGAAGAACTTAGAGTTGTATTCATATGTTTGTAGAGAATTCTCTACATTGGTACCATGGTACATTGGTACACTTAGGTACATTGCTACATTAGCTAGAGACCTCTTTATATAGGCCTTTGAAGAGTTACATATCTAATACAAGAGTTACATATAATCAATGGTGTTTGAATACAAATAATGGTGGAGAACTTATGGTGGTGGGAGTTACCAAAGTGTGGTGGTCATCCACCATAAATCAAAGATTTATAACACTCCCCCGGGATGTCCACCACATCAAATATTGCCTCATTAAAACCTTACTAGGAAAACCCAATGGGACAAAACCATAGTGAAGGAAAAAGAGTACAAATTCTTTGTTTATGTACATCTTTGATGAACACATAATCAGCCTCATTAAAACCTTGTTAAGAAAAACCCTATGGGAAAAAATTTTAACGAAGGAAAAAGAGTACTATGTGAAAATATTGTACAACGAAATGTGATAAGTACATCAATTTCACAAGATGTTATAGTTATCTTACTGATGTACATGATACACAAATACAGATCACTAAATGTGAAAAATTTTAACGAAGGAAAAATTTTAACGAAGGAAAAAGAGTACTATATATAGTATATAGTATAGGTTGAGGGCATTTTCAACTTTTTATCGTCAGCTTCCTTTCGATATATATACACAAAATATAATTTGTAGCATTTGACATTTCAAGTTGCATTAGTATAATGTCTTAAAGTTCATGCATACTTTAACTTGAAGCTTGTTAATCCTTTAGGGATATCGATTGAAGTCACTATTTAGTGATCTGTATTTGTGTATCATGTACATCAGTAAGATAACTATAACATCTTGTGAAATTGATGTACTTATCACATTTCGTTGTACAATCCACTTGACACACATAAGAGGTGTTAAATTCATCATTCGATGACTATTGTCTTAAAATAGAGTTGTCTCGCCAAAACCTTGTCAGGAAAATCCAATCGGACAAAACCTGAACGAAGGAAAAAATACTACAACTTTTAAACAAATTAAAAATTTCTAATACGCATAGTTGCCTCATTAAAACCTTGACAAGGGAAACCCGATGGGACAAAACCTTGACGAAGGAAAAAGAGTACAACGCGATTGACATTTTATATACGAATGATGGTTGTTTTCTAAAACCACAATACAACACACATAATGTATTGTCTGTACTATATTAGGTACTTCAAGACCTGAATTTTCATGACATATGATAAGTTAAGACAATATGAGTTGCTTTGAAGCTTATAGTCGTTTAGTATTTCAGAATATGTTCATTTTCAAGATTTTCTTTACTCGAATAATCTTTTTCAATACTCTACTGTCAAACTTTGATAAACTCTTCAGGAGTCACAATAGGATTTATAAATACTTCATAATATAATTCGGAGATTTGTAATTCATATTGAAATTTTATAACTAGACGTCAAATCCTTTATAGACTAAAGGACATTTCTTACACATGTCTACTTTATTACCTTCAGGGTAATTCTTAATTGGTGCTTCGACTTCATGTCTAAAGACTTAATTATTTTGTAAGAAAATCCACAAGTAATGAAATATCTCGTCAAAAGTTGACCAATATTACTTAGAGTAATTCCGGATTGATATGCTCCCAGTAGCTACTATATTCAGAAATACATCGTTTGAAATGATTTATTTGATTTTTCAAATTTTCATAGCATACATAGTTCAATGATCTCATATATGTGCCTTTGTAAAATGTCGGTGTCTCTTTTTACACATATCCTCTTCAGGGGATTTTATTAGGAATATGAATCACATTCATTTCTAATTTGATAGCCTCTTTAGGAGGAAAAATTATTCCTTCAGTGTCAAGGAGTATATGTCACTTTGATAAACTCTGGTAATTTTTCCATTACCTTTATCTGGATATAAGCATATTAAGCTCTGAAAAATATTAATATCTCGAGGTAGCAAGTTTTCCTTATAATGATTCCAAATGAGAAAAACTCGATCATTTTCAAGTATTTTACGACATTGAATATAGGACTTCCTCCCCCTAATGTCGATAGATTTTCGTCTTATTTATGAGCACATACTTTAAGGATGTGACAAAGACGAAGGAAAAATCAATTGCTTTAGGCAAATTTGATTTTTTTTTTTCATATCATATTTTTCGTTGGACAAAAGTTTTTATCTGATCACAGCTTCAGGTGTGAGCAATTTGTTATAATATCACAACTTTAGGTGTGATCAATTACATGTGAGATATATCATCTTCATGTGATTTTATTTTATTTTATTTATTAAATTCATCATCACTTTCTTTTAGGGTATACAACTTCAGGTGTAATTTGAAAGCGAATATCATCACCGTCCAAAGATGCGAAAAATATCATCACCACTTGCAATGCAAGTGCAACCAAAACTTTGATATCACATTCTCCTTAAAAGAATTTCGTAAAATTTGGTTGTCTTCCACCATGAAGAACTTTGTCAAATTTAATCAAACTATATGTTCGCATAGTAAAATGAGATTTTCAATTTTGTCACTCCATTTTCAATATGAACTCGGTGTAAGATTTACTTATCACCGTTTAATTATAATCCTTTAATAACCAACGGAAAATAATTTCAGTACTGAAAAATTAGCATTTGTCATTCTTTAGGAATGCGCAAATAAATATCTTTTCCCAAGGGTTTACCCTTTTGGGTGACAATTTACCAACTCATAAGGGATATATGTTTTCATCCTTTGAGATTTTTTTTTTTACTCAAGTAATTATTTTAGAATTTTCTAGATTTGAAGAAGTATATACGCCAAACTTCAGGTTTGGCAATCTCATATACAAATAGATGTTCCAATTTGATCTTAACCAAAATTTAATGGTTAAATTTCTTCTTTGGAAAAATCTTCATTCACAGATCAAAATATACTCTTATGATACATTCATACAAAATGAAACATTAGCTATGAGAGTAATACCAATTTATTTTGGATGCATAATTTACCTTGACCTTACCATTGAATAGATTGCATTGACATTCATATTAGTTTGCAATACCAACTTTTTCACCATTATCATCTACTTAATTCTAATATTTTTTTTTTTGATATGATTCACTATGCCTCAACAATCACAAAATCAATGGTTAGAGATAAGTAAAAATAATAAGTTTGAAACTTTAACAAAGAGAACCCGCATACCTTTTAACTTACCAATTACAATTGACCAAACTTACCTATATTTTATTTGTTTGTACCTTGATCAAGTAGTTGATAATTTCTTCTTCCCTTTGGCATAGAGCAAATCGTGCTGATAACGTGTTGTGAAAAATAAAGGAGGGAAGAAGAAAGACAATGGAAATATATTAACCAAGAGATTGTAGACAAGAAGAACTTAGAGTTGTATTCATATGTTTGTAGACAATTCTCTACATTGGTACCATGGTACATTGGTACACTTAGGTACATTGCTACATTAGCTAGAGACCTCTTTATATAGGCCTTTGAAGAGTTACATATCTAATACAAGAGTTACATATAATCAATGGTGCTTGAATACAAATAATGGTGAACTTATGGTGGTGGGAGTTATCAAAGTGTGGTGGTCATCCACCATAAATCAAAGATTTATAACACCTGTGAGTTTTTTTTTTCTTTTTTTTCTTTTGTTAATCATAAATGTAGTCCAGTTTACCTACATTTGGCTTTTGGAAACACATGCTCCTATAGATGTTCGCGTCCTCCGCCTTGCAGAGGCTATTTCTCATGGCATCCAAACCCAAACGTCTTCATCCAAGTAATTTCTCTCTCTCTCTCTCTCACTTACAATCTGATAGTCTCGCCCTTCCTTATTCTCTAACTCTTTCTCTCTCATTTTTTTTACCAGTTGCTGAAACTTCAGTTCTAACTTCCGCTAAGAAACCGAGGAAAATGACGACGGATTCCGCTATGAAGGACGGGTTCTCCAAATATACAGAATACCTAAATGAACTTGTAAGCTTCTCTTACTTGTTATTAACTTTTTAGCTTTTTGTTATTGTTGTTGTAAATTAGGGTATTTTTAGTCCAGGGGAAACTATTTGATAGTTTAGGGATGAGCCCTAATTTGTTCCTGATAACAGCTAGTAGTTGGTTCTTTGTATAAATTGAATTCATTTTTGCATGTTTGATGATCATTTGCATAGTCAATTTTGTGATTTCAACATCTGATGTTAGTGGTATCTATACATTAGCTGGATAATGTGAAATAGAGTCAAATTAAGGGATAACAGTAGGTGATGATTTCTACCGTTAAAACCACATTTACCCTGAAATATCGAATTGTTAGAGGGAAGTTCTGATGATCGAACCCACGACTGTCCATCTTTGATGTCGTGCAAAGAAGCATCTATCCTAGAAACTTGGACTTGGTTGAGTGGTATCATGTGTTTCTTTCCGCATTAGAGAGTTGGGTTCAAGACTTGGCACTGAGCTTCATGATCCTCTTTACAAACATGCTGGCATTTGCAAAATGAAAAACCCACCTAAGCTAAAATTCTCAAAGCTCAAAAGATTAAAGGGAGGCGTAAAAATTCATGAAAGTGAAAGAGCAAGATCGTAGACCCAGACACTGGGTCATGCTTGGACTTATGGGCAACGTCTGGTTATTTTTTATTCCACTAGCGTTTATTGTCAACTTGCATTTTCCTCTAGGCAAACTGCGTCGTTTAGCAGGAAAAGCTTGACCGAGAGAAATTGCAGCTGGCTGAGGCGAGCGCATCCAAAATCATTGCCCTGGCCTATTACTCGATGACTGGTCGCACCTTTGACAACATAGCTTTCGAGATACTTTTTTTTTTGAGGCTTTGAATTAGTATGTATTAAGAACAAATATACAAAGGAAACTGAACTCCCTGTGTTACGTCATCAATTCATCATAGCCTCCTAATCGTGTACAAAATCCGTGTGCAGTTTTGGTTTTGCCCAATTCATATTTCTACTCCGATGGAATAGCAAATCTTTAACATCCTCTGCATCTATAACACTTTGAGGGTTTGATTCCTTGAAGATCTTGTTGTTTCTATACTTCCGAAAACTCCAAATGATCACCATGAGGATCAACTTTCGCAGACCCTTCCCTGTTTTAGGAATTTTTACTCGCTGCCATTGTTGTAATGCTTGATTGATAGACTTTGAAGGCACCAGCTGTTGTTGAAAGCATCGATGAAGTAGTACCATTGGCCTACAGCCACTTTACAAGGCAAAAGAAGGTGATCTGTAGATTTTCATTCGCCTTACACATAATGCATCTGTTCACCAGCTGAAATCCCCTACACTTCAGTTGATTCACTGTTGGTAGCTTACGGAGGCAGGCATCCCAAATAGTGAAGCTAATTCTGGGAGATGTCGGTTTTCCCCAATTCAGATCTTGAAAGTGTAGAATTGTATCTGGGTTTGGCTAATTCATCCTTCGGGTAGCATCGTTTTACCGAAAGGTCTTCTCCCTCTCCTTCCATCTTTGAATCCGCTTCTTCGCTCAGATGACTTGTATGGTGCCTAATAAGGCAATAAGTTTAGCAAAATTGGGATTTCACATTCATTGAGGATCCTTCTGGTACGAATGTCCCAACCTCTTTGGGTAGTGTCGTATACCGGACACACAGTAGCCTCCTTCAGAATGGATGTGTGGTAAATGGTTGGGAATATCTCTTTGAGACAGATGGTAGAGTATACAATTCATTATGCCAAAATTGTATGATTTTTTCCTTTTGAATAATTTGGATTAATATTAAAATCAAAGATGTGTCTGAGAACACAGGTTACATTAGATGGAGGGTGTGTATGTTATGTCATAACATTTTCCCAATTGAAAACAAGATCACGGAACAACATAGTTTTTGACCATTTTAATTTTTAAGTTCCTGCTCCAACGGTATAACATCCCTTTCATATATTCCTCCTGCAACGAGCTCTCAAGATTACTCTCTTCAAATATCTTGTTAATTTTGTCCTTCCACAGACACCATGTTATGGCGGCTGGTATCATTGTATGATCTTCCCATCTCCAAGTTCCCACTTTGTGATACTGTTAAAATGCGCCATTCTATTTTGAATTCTTCTCCACACCCCACAACCGTTAGGTATGCTAAAATTTCAAGTTGGACCAGCTTCCCTTATTTACCCCGTATTTTTCATTGATGATGTTGCGCCGCGGAGCAGTCTTTTCTTGTCCGAATCGCCAAATCCATTTAGCCAGCAAGGCAGTGCTCAGATTTCTCATATTCTTAAATCTTAACTCTAATCCTCCTTCCTTGAGATATTTACAAATTATGGTCCAAGCAACTTAATGCATTCATCTCGTATCTTCCTTGTCGTCCCAGAAGAAATCAGAGATTTTCCTGTCTATAATTTTGAGGAGGTGTGTGGAGATAGCATATAAAGATAGGTAGTAGATCGGAAGGGCTGAAATAACTGCCTTCATAAGAGTTATTTCCCCCCCTCTAGACAAAGTTCTAGCCTACCATACAGAGATAAAGATACTATAGTTAGTCTCTCATATGGAGAAACTTATTTTCAGTCATTTTTAATTTATGTTTATATTGAGATTATTGTTCTGCTATCTTTGTTGTGTAGAATGACAAGAGGGAAAGAGTGGTAAAAGCAAGTCGTGATATTACCATTAACAGTAAAAAGGTCATCTTTCAAGTGCATAGGTAACAATTCATTGTCACCATTTACTGCTCTTTTGCCACTACAATTTCTTTTCTTTGATTTTCCTGTTGTTAATGACTGTTTGTGTTATCTCTTAGAGTTTCAAATCAATTATTTGCATCAACATATTCTTGCAAGTTGCACGCATACATATTAGGATGATAAAGTACCTCTCTAAGTTAACGTCTTTTGTTTACAGTGTAACAACTAACAATGATTGATCGAAAAGCAATAATTGTAACTGAAAAATAATGGACCTAATAAACAAGACAAAATAATGTACACATGTTCCGTCTCATACCTTCTATTGGTATCAGAATCAGATACAGCAGATGTTTATAGTACAAGCAGCAAAAGTGGATCCTTATGCTTTTAATATCATACAAAGCAGAAACACGATGATATAAAATAAACAATGGAGCTTTTGAATATGATTTATTTGTCTGAGCAAAACAAATTGAAGAACTCCTTAGATATTCTAAGAAGAAAACTGCTTCTTCTTAGATTCAATCAACTTGTCTGCAAAATCTTTTCACCAAAGGATTAATATCAACCTTCTCTGATCTCTTCTTTCTCTTCCCTGGGTGGATTACTAGATTAAGCATCCTTCACCTCTGTTGTTTGAGGCGGGAGGCGAGGTGTGCACCTCACACAAAGGCAGCTTTTATTGTCTTTGTTTGACTCTATCAACCACATTCGACGAAATTCATTACCTGTTACAAGTTACAACCTACAATCTAGTAACCATATGTATCCAACATCATTAAACAAGCCTCCAAAGAAGTGAAGAAGAAGAAGAAGACTAACACGAAAACGAGTGGAGAAGAATAAGAAGACTAACCCGAAGCTTAAAACGAGTGAAGACGAAGAAGAAAAAGAAAGTAAAGAAGAAGACTAAACTGAAGAAGAACAAAAAAACGAGCTAGCTTTGAGTTGAAGAGGAAGACTGTTGGTTGAAAAGTGAAGGAGAGTTCATCGGCTATGCTTTAAAAAGCGGCGCCTAGCCGGCGACTAGGCGCCGCTTACACGGTAATCGGCAAGCTGCCGATCGACTAGGACTTGGAGTCCTAGTCGTTTTCAGGAGCCGAGTTAGCCGGCGCCTGGAAGCCGGCTAGGGCCGAGTCGGCTAGTCGGCTAGTCGCCGACTAACTCGGCCAGAACAGTAGGCTCGTTTTTTTTTTTTTTTTTGCCAAATCCTTGAACTTTTTCTTGCCAGAACAGCCGCCCCCCTCTCTCTCTACTATTTCTTGCCAAATCCTTGAACTTTTACAAAGATTTGAAACTCCAAACCTCCATTCAATCCATCCAAGTAAGTTTCTCTCTCTAAAACTAGTTTTTCTTCTTTTTTCTCTTTCTAAACAGATGTGGATAGATCTTTTAGGGTTTTTTGGT
>BEHA01000776.1:0-11622 GCA_002897215.1 Eschscholzia californica subsp. californica
TAACATAGATTACAATAAGGGCTCCATTATAGGACATTAAAGGTTTCCAAAGGAGTTACTTTGGGGAAGGATTTTCAAGATTAGAAAGGAGTGAACTAACAAGAAATTCAAGGAAACAACATAACTCGATTGCTTTATTTAAGGTTAGTAATTTCTTTTTACATAAAACCTAGTTTTCATTGACTAAAATCGTAGTATGAAGTTGTTTTTCGTTTTAGGGGTTTGGTTGTATTATTAGTTTGATGAAGACCTTCTTATTTTTTGTTGTAATAAAGTTATCGAGGTAATTGTATTTTATAGTATTACAGTTTTATCGGTTTCAACATACTATTTTATACGCAAAAATAGTATGTTGATATATATAACTGTTGTAATTTTAATGTATTAACAGTATTCTGATGTTTTTGTGTGACACTGATTTGAGAGTGTAGAACTAAAAGATGGGAAGAGCAAAATTGAGCATGAATTTGATACAAAAGGAGAAATCGAGGAATTCAACTTATATCAAAAGAAGGAAAGGACTAAAGAAGAAAATCCAAGAATTTTCGATATTATGTGGTGTTGATGCCTGTATGATACTCTATGGTCCCAAACAAGGTGACCGTCCGATCGATCCTGAGATATGGCCTAACAACGAAGATCAAGTTCATCGAATTATCAATCGGTATCATCAAACCGGCAACGACGATCACGGAAAACGTAGTCTCAAAATATGTGATTACTTCATTGATCAGACCAAGAAAATGGAAGATGAAGTTGTTAAATTAAGGTCAAAGAATGATCAAATCTTGTGGGATGATCGAGTCAACTATTTTAGCGTTGACCAACTCGGAGATCTAGTCAATGTGTTAGGATCTAAGATGGAATCGTTGGATGGTACGATTGCGTTGATCAAGGGTCAGGATCATTTGTTGAGTGGAAACCAGGAGTTGATTGACTACTCATTTGGAGTACCCAATCAGAACCCTTACTATACTGGTGGTAGTAATAATACTGATAATAATGATATTCTGAAGATGGAACCACTTTGTTATGTTGCACCGGTGGATCATCATCGTCCAATACCAACCGATTATTCATCAGATCACCCGAATACTTTTTTCGAGGATGCTCAGGATATTATCCCGGCCAATAGTTTCGACTATGGGAATTTAGGCGGTTGGCCGATTGGTAATTTTTCTTATCCAATGGGAAACAACCATCCATCGCTTTACGATCAAAATGAGTACGTAAATCGAGGATCATCTATGTATTATATGCCCCAGCAGCAGCAACAACAGCAGCAGCCAATGCTTGCTTCGGAACCATCGATTGTACAACATGGATCGTCATCGAGATACACGGTAGGTTCTTTGACGGGTCAGATGAATTTTCAACCGTCGATAATGCATTCGTCTCAGATGTATCATCATAATCAAGGGCCGATGATGCATCCTCATATGATGCATTTGGGGCCATCGTCATCATCATCACCACATCAGATGAATCATCCTCATCGGATGAATCATCCTCATCATCAACATAATCATAATCATAATCAAGAACAGTGGAATGAGTTATTCGACGAAACTCTTCCTTCTATGATGGGAAACAACAACAACAAGAGAGACATGTCTTAAATGCTTCTTTATTAGTATTTTTTGTTTTTGAAGGGTAGAATTAGGGTTTATGTCTAATCAGTATTAGTATAAAGTTTGAGGGTGTAAGTAGTAGTGATAATTAGTTAGGACTAAGGTAGTCCATGTTCTTTTAGTGTCTCAGTCTGACCGGTTTAAATCTTATGTGATTGAAACTAACTTGTTTGAATAGGAATTTAAATTGTTTTATCTGATTGACTTTTTTATTTTTCGCTCCCATAAAGTTTGTAATTTGATATGGCAAGTTGTGCCAATGGGCATATCAGAAATTAAGAATGACATTCAAGTTATGAAATAATCTCAAGTGCGGAAGAATCTAATTGTGTTAATATCATCTTTTCATTTGACAACAAGATCGTATTTACTATTATGTTCTGATTTAGACTCTTGATCATCAATAATCATATTGTATCAATGCCATGCGCTTTTAAGTGGTGGAAATGTTGTTTTAGTCTCTTTACTAAATAAGGGGGTATTGTGAGCAATTGAGCTTTCTCGAGCTGCACGATGATCGATTATAACGAATTTGGGTACCCCATTATCAATTAAAATGAGGAATGTATAACTCTATACTTGATTTCAAATTTTCATTAACATTTGCTCAAAGCGGGAGACGAAATTATGGAATATACATTGACATGATAGATAATTTGAGAAACAAGATTTACTTTCCCATACTTCCGACTTCTTGCTTGAAGGTGCAAACTTCCATCATGCTGGAAAGGACGAACTTCGTCCTGAAAAATGAAAATTGTCATCACTGACTCACTAACACATCTAAGAACTGATGGGACACCAAAAGACAGGGATAGATTTGGGCCACCAATATATGGACAATCGAAATTTTTAAGTGGACAACCGAAATTTTTATGTGGACAACCACAAGAGGGTGTAGGTAAGTTTATTTGGAGACAACCAATTTTAGGGATACAAAATTAAATACTCTTTTTTTTCTCATTCATCTTCATCAACATCTTCACCGGCACTATGACCCTACTTTTCAATCCAAATGGGGCCAGGAGAATTGTCCTTTTCTAGAAAAAATTCAGAATGTTAAAAATTCCATTAGAATTTGGAGTAAAAGAGCTTTTGGTTTAATAAAAAATAGACTTAATTTTTTGAGAAAACGTCTGTTGGAAATTCAAAAATTAACCCCTACTGCCAATATTTTAGATATGGAGAGCAAAGTCCAAGAGGAAATTATCTATCTAGAAAATATTCAGTGTACTAAGGCAGAACAAAGGGCTCGGACTAAGTGGGTTAAAAATGGGGATAGAAACACGAAGGCCTTTCATGTGGCCATGTCTACTAGAAAACAGAAAAATCACATACATCAACTCACACTTGCTAATGGACTTACTTCTACAAATGAAGAAGATATTTCAAAAGAGTTTATTGATTATTTTCAGAATTTATTTGCAGCTGAACAGGTTATTCAGCCTCCCGCCGAAATCATTAATGCCTATAAGGTATTCTCGTCGGAACAGATGGCCAATATCTCAAGAGTACCTTCGTCAGATGAAATCAAGGCTGTAGTGATGGAAATGGGAGCAATAAAGAGTCCCGGTCCAGACGGAATCCCTTGTTTCTTCTATCAATATCATTGGGACACAATCGGATCAGAGCTAATATCATATATTCAAGAAGCTTTTCAATCAGGTTCTATCAATCCTTCTTTAAACAACACTACTATTGCCTTGATTCCTAAGACTAGGAACCTGAGTTCAGCCTCTCAATTCCGACCAATATCCTTATGCAATTCGGTGTATAAATTCATCACGAAATTGATTGCAAACCGAATTCGACCTTACTTAGAAAACAACATAGAGTGGGCCCAAATTGCTTTTGTCCCTAATCGACAGATCATGGACAACATAATCATCACACAAGAATTGTTACACTCGATGAATAAGAACAAGGCCAAAAATGGTGTTTTTTCATTGAAAATGGATATGGCTAAGGCCTATGATAGGGTCAGTTGGACTTTCCTAGAATTGGTCCTCAAAGCCTCAGGTTTCCAAGGTATTATTTTGAACCTTATTATGTCTTGCATCTCCACTGCTACTTTTAATATCCAAATTAATGGGAATAGGGTGGGCAATTTTTCGGCCACCAGGGGCCTGAGACAGGGATGTCCTCTATCTCCCTATCTCTTTATACTATCCTCTCAGTCGCTCTCTCTCCTCATTAATCATTATGAAAATAAGAGTATGTTTACAGGTTACAAAATAAATCAGGTCAGTCCTTGTATTACTCATCTTCTTTTTGCGGATGACCTGATTATATTTGGAAAAGCTAATATCGAAAATTTAAATGCCATTATCCAACTAATGCATCAATACTCGAGATTTTCAGGACAACAGGTAAATTTTTCCAAATCGTCGTTGTTCTTCAGCAGAGGAGTTACTGGGCCCACCAAAGAGGAATTCATAAACAGACTCCAAGCTCCACTCATGAAGGATAGTGAAAAATATCTAGGAGCATTAATTCTCAAACCAGGAAACAGAGTTAATAGTCACACTTGGTTAATAGAAAAGTTTGAGAACGCATTAGCTGGCTGGAAACAAAAATTCATCACCCAAGCAGGTAAAACCGTTCTAATTAAATCAATTTTGGGATCTTTTTGTACTTATTCATGCAGCTATCAGCTAATACCAATTCAAGTAGTGGAGAAGCTGGAAAAGATTGAAAGAGAATTCTGGTGGAATCATAATCAACAAGAAAATAAAATGCATTTCATCAAGTGGGAAATAATCACTAGTCCTAAAAATTAAGGAGGACTTGGTATTCGATCAATACGTGAAGTTAATCAATCTTTGATTGCTAAAATGACATGGAGACTTTTGATTAACTCTCAAGCAATATGGGTCAAGTTATTAAAGGCCAAGTATGTTAAAGAGGATGATTTCTGGAGATCTAGTACTCCAAAAAATTCATCTCCATTCTGGAAAGCAATCACCAGCACAAAACAAGTCATGAGAAAGAATATAATTTGGCTTATAGGAGATGGTACTTTGATTAGAATTAAATATGATCCATGGATTCCAAGTTTACTCGATAATATTCCTAATCTGTTACATGACCTTCCTACCAACCTCAATTGGGTGTCGGATTTGATAGTACAAGAATCAGGGCAATGGAATTTGGATATTCTTAATAGATATTTTACAGTGGATTCGGTCAATGCAATTAAACAGATATCTATTGGTAATGGTATTAGTAGGGATACTCTTATCTGGTGTCCAAAGGAGAATGGGAAATTCTCCCCAAAATCATATTATTCAGAAATCAAGACAATACCTTTGTATTCAGATCAAGTTAGTACTTTTTCATGGAAAAGATTTTGGAATATACCAGAGATGACCCCTAAAATCCAGATGTTCATATGGAAGCTAATACAAGATGGACTACCAACTCTTAATAACATAGGCAAGAGAATCCAACATTTACCTCAGTCATGTAGGATTTGTGGGATGAATGAGGTAGAAAATATAACTCATCTTTTTGGTACTTGCCGAAAGTATAAAGATCTCATTTGCTTAACAGATCTACAAAACCTACAACACATCCATGAAGATCCGGTTAAAACTCTTAAGTACTTATTAGATCATATACAAAATGAAAAGGAAAATTGGTTGAAGTTTACTTATCTCTTATGGGAGTGGTGGAAAACTAGGAATAATTTCCATTTCAGAAACCAGCAGCCGGATCTGGTTAGAGTATGGTGGACGGTTAGAGATCAACTCAGGTATGCCATAGATCCACAACAAATTACTTCGACTAACTTGTTAATGCAGGAATCAGCTTAGTGTCCACCTCCAACTGGGAAATATAAGGTAAACTTTGATGGTTCTTTTCGACCTAACCAAGCTTCATGTGCAGCTTTAGTTAGGAACTCAGAAGGATCGATTATCGGAACAAAACAATGGAGATTGGAACCAATTTCCGCCATGCGAGCTGAACTGAAAGGCTTAGAATGTGCGGTAGGGTTGGCTGAAGAGATGGGTTTGAGAGAATATATACTAGAAGGAGATTCTAGGGTTCTCATTGAGTTGATTACATCAGCTGATCTCGACCCTCCATGGAGATTGATAAGAGAAATCAACGGGTTACGTGAAAGGATTTTAGGGCACCAGGCTTCTTTAGTTTCTTGTCCTAGAGTTAATAATGAGGATGCACACTTGCTGGCAATCTCGGTTCACTCCCAACAAGTTTAATTTGTGTTTTTTAATACCTACGATGTTAACTTTAGTTACTAGTTTAGTCCCTTTAGTGGTTGCTTGTAAAGTCTCTTCTTGAGGGTCTGTACTTTGTAACGTTTGTGTTATGTATGGTTTGATTTCAAAAAAAAAAAAACATCTTCACCGGCAGCCACCCATTTTCACCGGCAACCACCTAGGTTGGCAACACCATTTTCTCCGACGACTACCACATTCATCGTCCCTCTCTTCATCGTCCCTTTCTTCATCGTCCCTTTCTTCATCGTCCCTTTCTTCATCGTCATCACCATCAACATATTATCTTCTGTATTTTTCAATTTTTTTTTTTTTTTCAAAAGAAATTAGGGTTTCCCCTCTTCCTGTTGGGGTGGCCGATAATGGGGTTCTTCCCCTTCATCTATGATAGTAAGCAACAAGAACAATGTGTGATATGGAGAAAGGAGAAAACCTAATGGAGTAAAGCAAACTATTGCTGCATTGCAACAAGAGAGTTTAAGAGAGAGAAAGAGAGAAAAAAGGCTAAAACTTTGGGAAACTAATTTATAGTAATTTAAAGTTCATGTTGTTTAAAGGGTTTTAACATTCAATAAAAATAGATATTGTTTCATTCATTCAATCACTCTTTTATCATTGATTTTATTAAGATGTTGGTCCTTTATCATATTATAGGGACTAGGTTCCCACCGCACCCTACGGGTGCGGTAGAACCCTTTTGACTACGCCGTTGTGTCAAGAATATTGTTGATAAATTATTTTAGGAGAAAGAAAAAGAGACTACAAAGTTAATTAGGCGAAAGAGATGGAAGAAGACAAAAATTGATGAAGAATGGTTACATATCGAAGTAAAAAAAAAAATTTAATTATATTGTAACAGTTGAATAACCAATTTACATTTAGAGAAAACAATAATTATACATTAAACAACCAAGAGGAGCAATCAAATACTAAGCTATTTACATTTAAAAAAGAAAAATAATATTTCATTGAAGCCTGAACTATAAAATAGACGTGAGAGATTGTTTTTTTTTACATTGAAAAGATATTACTCGCAAGAGTCCTATTTATATAGTTTTCGAAGTAGTTACTTTGGGAAGTTTTTTATAAAAAAAAAAACGATCAAGAATGTGGAAGAGAGATTTTCTCCCCACTAATTTATCTTCCTCCCAGGATCTTCTCCCATAATTGTTGGGTATATAGTAAATTAAATGTCAACAACAGCCTTGTAGTTAATCTCTTGGAAGCCGGCATATATGATCTCTAACACAAATTAGGATATAAAACTCCAATGGTAGTTTCAAATAGTTAGAACTTAATTATTGACAATAATACCCTTTTGTTTTGATTCGAATTACAAAAAGAAGATTTTATATCGACCGTCGGATGCGATCTCTATTAAACTCCCAACAAAAATGGACGGTCAGACTTATCCCCTAAATAACCGACTGACCTGTTTTAATATATAGGATTGTAAGAAAAGATAAAGAGAAAGGGAAAGATCATGGGTTGGTTGTAAAGAAGATGAAGATGGGAATGATGATGATTGAAGAATATTATAAACAGGATAGATATTTGATTGTCTGCCGGAAAAATGGTGCTGCCGGAAGTAGATGGTGGATTGCCTGCCGTGAAGATGGCGATGAAAATGAATTAAGAGAAAAATAAAATAAATTAGTTTTAGATCCTTTACTTTGGTTGGAACATATTATAGTTATTCACACCCAATTCTGTTGTCCACCTAAGAAATTTTATTGTCCACGTATTGGCGACCTAGATTTGTTTTCAACCAAATCAATAACGCACTTTAAATCGCATCTGAGTTATGTTATCAGGATTTTCACTGATACCTCAATAACACGCCCTACAATTATATCCCCAGTTTGTCCCTATACCCAATTAGAATAAGCTTTCAAGTGAAATGATGGTGTATTTGGATGACAGAATCATGAATCCGCAGATTTATGAGTCCTTGGAATTCATGATTCCACGGATTCATGAATCCAAGTAACATTTTTTGGTTGTTTGGCAACGAATAAAAATCCTATGATTTATTATTATTTTAGTATTTTTAAAACGCTTTTTTAGAAAAAAATATTGTATCAACCTTGTTCTCGAAACTCGTTTTTTTCAAATATCGTTTCATTCGTGGAAATATCAGATTTTGGGAAAAAACATGTTTTGGAGGAAAAAAAATTTTGAAAAAAAAGATTTTCGGGGGAAAACTGATTTTTGGGAATTTTTTTATTTTTTTTTTCAAAAATAATATTTTCGCGGGAAAAAATGATTTTTGGGAAAAAAAATGATTTCTGAGAAAAAAATGATTTTTGAAAATAATAATATTTTTAAAATAATTATTTTGTCGAAGGAAATATATTTTTTTTGATTTTAAGTTTGAAATTTGGATAAATTAATCCAAAATCCTAGCGAATCCGAGGGGGTAGGGTGAGATTTTAGTCCAATACAAATTTTGGAATTAGGAGTCCTTAGAATTCAAGAGTCTTAGGATTCTTGGTAGCCAAATAAACCAAGGATTCATGATTCCTACCAAATCCCACTTTTGATAGGAATCCTACTTAGGAATCTTGCAACTAAACACACCATGAATGAAAAGTCTAAGAACCTAATCTTTCTTCATTGCTATAGGAAACAGGTTTCTGTTGCTATAGCAGTAAGAAAGTATACTTCTGCGTTTGATTCAATGACAATTGTAACTCTCTCTTTCTCTCTCTAATGGACGATCAAACACAAGTTTCTGTTTAGGGAAGTTGTAAGCCCGCCACCACTTTATTCTTTTGGCGCTCCCTTAAAGCCAAATTTCAAGAATAATTTATGATGTATTGGTGATAGGGGCGCTGATAGCAATAAATTGGGGCGCCTATAATGTTCTATGGTTTTTAGAGAACGGAAAAGGGAGAAGGGAAGAGAGAGAATCAGTTTTTAGACCGACATTTGATTTGATCTGGATATTGTACTTAGTACTTTTCTTTTTTTGTGAAAGTTGTTTTTAGTACTTTTCTTTTTAGTAAAGCCATCTATTGTATTAAAACAGCTCAGTCGGTTTTCCAGGGGATAAGGCTGGCCGTCCCTTTTATTTTAGAGATTTACTTTTGATAAAATCCGACGGACGATACCAACTACATTTATGTAAATACAATAAAATGAAAAAGGTATTACAGTCATTTCGAAACCGTCTACCCCACGCAGGGATAACTCTGACCTTCTTCCCCCAAAATCAAAACCGTCTACCCAAAATCAAAAATCAAAACTGTCTTCTCCCAAAATCTTCAGAACATCTCTCTATCTCCGAGATTTTTCGAAACCGTCTTCTCCATCGAAGTCTATCCAAAATCAAATGGTGTCTTCAAAAGCTTTTCAGAAGTGGAGTATGATTTTGGGTTAAAGCTTTGAGTCAGGTATGCTTTAATTTTTCAGTTTTGTTACTGACATTGTTTAATTCTTTAGTTTTATAATCCTTTAATTTTTTAGAATTTAGTTCTTTAAAACTTAACTGGCATTGTTTTAGTTCATTGATTTTAGGTTAAAGTTTCATTGTTTTTAGGTTAAAGCTTTGAGTAAGGTATGCTTTTAATCTTTACTTCTTTAATCTTTAATCCTTTAATTCTTTTGGTTCTTTAATCCTTTAATCCCTTAGTTCTTTAGGTTCTGTGACTGCGTCTTCGATCCAGAAATCGATTTCCAGCACGAAAAATTTATTGTTCAATCTTCATCAGGTATATTTTATTTTTTCTTTTCCTTTAATCGTTTCTTACTACTTTGTCTAGATTGGTTACCAGTTGAGGAGGCTTTTTTGTGTCATTCTCATTGAATGTTGTCCGTTAAACCCACACGTGTTATGGGAACAATTTGCACTTTATATATGTGATGATCTTGCACATAACCTTCGTACCACGCGTGACATTCCTAATCTGTCTGAGGAACAAATACTTGATTTTGGATTGTTTCTTCTCAATGAGCTACTTCTAGAGTCCGGAAAAAACCTTCAAAACGACTTTCCCTCCATGCCAAAACCGGTTAGAATATGGACTGAAATTGTTGGTGATAGATTTATTTGGGAGCATAGACAACTTCAAATTGCTGTTGAGATTTCAGATGTTGACTCTAATGTTGAACGTCTAAATTACACACAGAAAACAGCTTTTCACTCTGTAACTGAATCCGTTAATGAAGAAAGAGGTGTGATATTTTTTTTGAATGGTGGAGCAGGAACAGGTAAAACCTTTTTGTACAACACGATTGCTGCTAGCTGAATCCGTTAACTGAATCACAGTAGCTTCTTCTGGTATTGATTCTTTACTATTAGTTGGAGGTAGAACTGCCCATTCCACTTTTCGTATCCCTTTTCACAACAATGAAGGTGAGAGAGAGACGAGAGTTTTTTTTATAGAGAGAGTTACAGAGAGAGAGAGAGAGAGAGTAAAAGCTGGATTATAGAGTTGGAGATAGATGAAGCTAGAGAGATAGAGATAGTTAAAAGAAGCAACATTTGAGTGGTCTTGACTCTTGGTCCATACCATCCCACCTCTTATAACAGCAGACCTCTTACAATTGCACCCAACATCCAACTTTAGCAGAGTTGCATTGCACTAAAATGGATACTATCATCTGTGTTCCTTTGGGTTGTTGACTAAACCCCTCCATTTATTATGAAGTGTCAAGTGTGTGCGTGTGTGTAAACCAATCTCATTTTGACTCGGACCTAAGATATTTCAAAACTTATCATAAGTTGGATTAAAAAAAAAGGCTACTGTTTTGACAAACACTAATTTTTTATGTGACATAAAATTTGAAGTAGTAGAACAGGAGAAGACTTCAAATTGTTCAGATTTTTCAATAACTTTTATGGCATGACTAAATAATAAATCTTCAAAGATAAGTGAATCCTTTTGGTTTAAAAGGATGGCACAGTGACTATTAGAATCATGTGTACAGTACAATGCACGTTTCACATTCAAATGACTGTGTTATGAAAGTTAATGATTTTACCTCATATGTTCTCCAGATTCAGATTTTTTAGACATAAGAGAAATGTGATTACAACCAAATGAACCGACTTACCTAACCGGTATTGTTACTTTATAGATACGATCCTAAACTATTAAGATGCGAACTCTAAAATTTTCTGATGTTGTATGATTGGTAATTTTGTATAACTTTATAATCTTGTGATTGTTGACTACATTAACCTTTTTAATGGAGTTTAACTTTGTAAGTTAAAATTGAGATTTTGTGATTATTAGGTTGGTAGTTAGCCAGAAGTTGTTGCTCATGTCTACACGATTGAATTTCAGAAACGTGGTTTACCACATATGCATGCCCTTATATTCCTTGGAAAAAAAGACAAGATTCGGGATGCAGACCAGGTCGACAGAGTTGTTTGTGCAGAATTTCCAGATGAAGAGGAAGATCCCTTATTACTTAATACTGTTAAAAATTGTATGATCCACGGTCCTTGCGGAGAAGAAAAACCAAATGCACCGTGTATGAACAAGGGTAAGTGTACGAAAGGATATCCTGTAAAATTTGTAGATTCTATAGTTTTGGGTGAAGATGGTTATCCACTCTATCGTCGTCGTAATGATGGACGTGTTTTTACTGTCCGTGGTCGTAAAGTTAACAACCTAAATGTGGTTCCATATAATCCGTACCTCTCTACATCAACGTTGAAGTGTGTGCAAGCGTCAGATGTGTGAAATATATCAACAAATATATTTATAAGGGGGGAGATCGCACGACTATAGTTATTGGGG
>BEHA01000776.1:11638-29756 GCA_002897215.1 Eschscholzia californica subsp. californica
GGGGGGGGGGGGGGGGGCAGATGAGATTAAACAGTATCTTGCTTCAAGGTACATTGCTCCGCCTGAAGCTGCTTGGAGACTCTTCGGTCATTCGTTGCATGAGAAAAATCCTTCTGTTGTGAGATTGACAGTACATCTACCGGGTATGCATAATGTAGTGTTCGATCCTACAGATCTACCTGAAGTTGTTCAACACAGAGCAGAACTACAAAGGTCGACGTTGATGGGATATTTTTTGTGTTGTATAGAATTTTCAAATGCAAAAGTCTATACTTATCAAGAGTTCCCACAACACTTCGTTTTGGACAAAAGTCATGAAATATGGAAACCTAAACAAAGAGGTTTTGCTATGGGCAGAATGTATTTTGTTAGTCCAAACGCAGGCGAGAGATTTTACTTGAGATTGCTACTCACAGTTGTACCAGGTTCGACATCATTTGAATGTTTACGCACAGTAGACGGTAATGTACATGATACTTTTAAATTGGCATGTGTTGCACGGGGTCTTTTGGAAGATGACGACGAGTGAATACAATGTTTAGAAGAGGCAAAGTTTATGAATTCTGGTTACCAGTTGAGGAGGCAAAGTTTGAGATGAAGTTCCTATGCAACACAAATATTGCGTTAAGGCAGTCAACCGTACCTTACAAGATGTTCGTGATAACACCACACCGTTCGGTGGTATAACAGTCGTCATGGGGGGAGATTTTCGATAAATTTTACCTGTGATACCAAAAGGAGTTAGGGAGCAGATCGTAGGTGCGTCGCTTAGGCGGTCATCTATTTGGGATTTTATTAATGTCCTCACTCTTGATCAAAACATGCGGTTATGTCTCGAAGAACCTGCGAACCTCCATTTTTCAAATTTTTTACTCGAGGTGATTTTTATTTTCTTTAGGTAACATAAAGCATTATATTTAATTTCATATTCTTTTCCAACTATATATCCTTTTACTCATCATCTTTTATATTTTCCGAAGGTTGGATCAAGTACAGCTGAAAGAGTTAACTTGCCGTCTTCTATCAACAGATGAAATAATTTGCATTCTTTGATTTCGTCGAGTTATCCAGGATTACCTGTGGTGGGAACAAGTTCTTCTGAATATTTGACGGAAAGAACCATTCTATCCGCACGTAGCGACA
Source organism: Eschscholzia californica subsp. californica (assembly GCA_002897215.1). Taxonomy (NCBI): domain Eukaryota; kingdom Viridiplantae; phylum Streptophyta; class Magnoliopsida; order Ranunculales; family Papaveraceae; genus Eschscholzia; species Eschscholzia californica. Next base: position 12,782 of record BEHA01000776.1, read on the forward strand.
ATGTTAGTGAAATCAATATTTTGGCATTAAATATATTTCCTGGAGAAACAGTTACTTATTTTGCTGCCGACAAAATGGATGAAGCTGAAGCAAACGATTACACTCACGCTGCTCGCCATCCCTCTGAATTATTAAATACTCTTAATCCACCTGGGTTTTCACCGTTCAAATTAGTATTGAAAGTTGGTTGTCCTGTTATGTTGTTACGAAATCTTTCTCCAAAAGACGGGATGTGCAATGGCACGAGATTGATGGTTATCAGATGTGGGTCTCGGGTACTTGAATGTAGAATTTTGAATGGAGATAAAGCCGGAAACTTGGTATTTATTCCAAGGATTTCTCTATCACCTACGTCTTCCGATTCGGCCGTCCAGTTCATAAGGCGTCAATTTCCTGCGAAGCTAGCGAATGCAATGACAATAAACAAATCTCAAGGTCAATCAGTAAATTTGTGGGGGTTGATCTTCGCACTCCAGTATCTAGCCATGGACAATTGTATGTTGCTCTATCGAGGTGCACATCTGCTACTAAATTGAGTATATTGGTGCAGGAAGATGAAAAGGCATTCACTACGACAAATGTCGTATATCCAGAAGTATAATTGTGATGATTCAGCATTAAGACATTATATTTAAGTTTTTTTTCCCATTCAGTCGGAATTATTAAATCATTATCTTTATGGTTAATAGATCAATTTTTAGTTTTCCCTTTCAATTTCATTTTAATTTTTTTACCATGAAATACATGATAACTAGGTTCCAACCGCGCCTTATGGGAGCGGTAGATCCCTCTTGGCTAACGCTGTTGTGGTTCATTACGCCCCGATTTTACGAGTAAACTAGGTTCCCACCGCGCCCTACTGGCGCGGTAGTTCCCTCTTGGCTAACGCCGTTGTGGTTCATTACGTCCCGATTTTACGAGTAAAGTGCTTTCGAGCATTCTCCGAGTCTGCTTATACTGTGGGATCTATGATCACGCCGTTGACATCACGTTGGGTCGAGCTTACCCAAGAAGTGTAGGTACAATGATGTCCATTTTCACACAATGTGGGGTCACACGAATACCTGTCATCCGAAATCATGTATTGATTTCGAATGAAATCACGTACTGATTTCGGATAACAAGTAAACACATGACACCAAAAGGTGTGAAAATGGGCATCATTGTACATACACTTCTTGGGTAAGCTCGACCCAACGTGATGTCAATGGCGTGATCATAGATCCCACAGTGTAAGCAGACTCGGAGAATGCTCGAAAACACTTTACTCGTAAAATCGGGACGTAATGAACCACAACGGCGTTAGCCAAGAGGGAACTACCGCGCCCGTAGAGCGCGGTGGGAACCTAGTTACATTTAAATAAGATCGATTACGTTGTGTGGTCCTCATAATGGGCTGAAATAAGGAGTAGCAAACAATTAGAAGACTAAAATGCACTAGAATTATCATAAAGAATTGAAAGAACTGCGTCAAGCAGGTGGCAAGGGTCTGGTTAACGCAGCAAGATCGTGGGCCACCATTTTGCATCCTCTACAACAGTGGGAAAGCATTACGCGACAAGAAACGCGTCAAGAAGATCGAGCCCAAACCCGTATTATAGGCACCCATGGGTGTCCGAGCCCCGCCCGATTGCTAAGGGTGATTTCATGAATGCCGTTTTGGGGAAACAATGAAATTTTTCAGAGTATGAACTTTTGTGCCGGAGTTGATTGTTATGGGTGTTTGGGGAATAAAAATTTACAATTATGGCACAACCACCAACTCCGGCCCTCAGTCACAACTTTTTTTGGAAACCCTCTGAACTTTCTGCTTATGGCTTTTGTTCATATCTGCTGAAAAAAGAGGAAAGATGATTGTATTATCAGGGTTAGTATTGGATTAGAATACGAGAATCTGAAAACCTAATAATTAATCAAAGGACATAAATTATTAGTTTCGAGAGGGACTGGGTAAAATCTGATATGTTATGTTAGTATTCACAATTGAATTTCAGATGTCAATAATGAATATGAATGCAATGCTTCCTTGATTGGGGATTGAGCTTGCCTACCCGAGACTTAGGTTTGTGGAAATCTTCTACAGTTTTTAACCCAGCTATTTTGTTTTTCAGGTATTGGTTGCGCACTCATGGTGGGCGTTGCTCATGGATCCAGTTTGAAGGTCTCAAATCTTCGATTTTAAGACGGTTAGCCTCAGATTTGGGAGTTTGGGGCGCTACACTTGTTAACGCGGCAAGATCGTGGGCCACCATTTTGCATCCTCTACACCATTGGGGAAGCATTACGCGACAAGAAACGTGTCAAGAAGGTCGAGCCCGAACCTGTATTATAGGCACCCACGGGTGCCCGAGCCCCGCCCCTTTGCTAAGGGTGATTTCATGAATGCCATTTTGGGGAAACAATGAAATTTTTCAGAGTATGAACTTTTGGTTGGAAACAAAAAAAATTGTAATCTTTTATTCCCCAAACACCCATAACAATCAACTCTGGCACGACCACCAACTCCTGCACAACCACCACCTCCGACCGTCGTCACCACTCCTGTTGGAACCCTCTGAACTTTCTGCTTATGGCTTTTGTTCATAATGATGCAAGAACAAATATCACAGGAACATCACTATCCTTATTCATTTAAAGGGGAATGACGAGCGGCATTAGAATATTGTTTTTCGGGAGGGCTGCAAAATACCGCCTTAAGGCAAGAAGCCGCCCCTAATATGTATTCCGGACAAATTTCTGTCCATCACAGTTACCCCAGGAATAGTGTTACAGACGGACTTTGTTTATCCCCAATAATCTACAGCACACTGGTAGACAACATTTCAGTGACATATAGTTTTACTGACGGTTAATTCTGTTATGAAGCAAAATCTCAACACCCAAGTCGAATAGCAATTCAAACATTCCATACACATCATATTAACAAACATAAAGAACAACTTAAATGAAGTATGATTACCCAGCCGATTAGGTTGACATAACTAACGAGCCAACAGTAGTAGGTACGTTACAGCCAAATCAGTTTGCACGATAATATAAACAACCATTCATTAAACATCAACTTGGAAAAGAAACATAACTATATGAAAATATAACTATGTTCACGACTCATCTGCCTAACTCCCAAACAGCAGGGGGGGATTAAGCAATGAGAAAGGGCAAAACGGTCAACATGAATGTCTCGTAAGTGAAATTTGCTGACCCGAGGTATGAAGTATCCTTTTCTTTGAACTTTTCTGTTAGTCCCTGTATTCAAATATTTAAAACCAACATTTCAGAGGCTACAAAAATAGACCTGCCCTAGACCTAAATAGAAACCAACCGTACATCGAGAATGAAAAAAATCCATCAACAGAGGAAGAGAAGGTTGACTCAAAAATGGAGACCGTTGATTTCGTGCAAGTCTGTGGTAGACTTTGACTTGTAATCTCTTCTAGCGTTACTCTTTCATTTAACAAAATTGAATAAAAGAGAAAAATCTAGTAATGAGAAACAGATAATATCAAGAAATTGGGTCGAAGATCCAATTTTTTGTTGGAACATGACAACTTTTTCTTGAATCCATCTTGACACCTCTATAGATTGAACAAATCCATACCATACAAATCTTATGTAAGATTCTAAACATGTACAGAATCACTATATCTCAAATTTTTGCAAACTTTACACAGAGAGGGAGCTGAGGTTAAAAGAAACTAACAGGTCTATTTTCTATCGGAACAAGAATTAGCTTAGGGAGTTTGGTCAATTTTCCCAAAAGATATACTGATACTGCAGTGACCCTCTACTTGATCTTTGGGTATTATCTCACTGTTCACTACCAACATTTCACGAAATATTAATACGACCCAAATGGTCAAGTATACGGTCTCTCTAGTTCTACTGAAAGTGACTAGAAGTAAAAAAAAAAAAAGTTACCTTCACTGTCAGACAGCACCTGAGTGATCAAGAATTGCAAAAATAGTAGTAATCAGTATAAATACCAAAAAAGCAGCAGAAAAGTTCAATATGATATATTGAAGCAGTTGAAAATTAAGAACATACTCAATGAAGTTATCATATTCGATAGCCTTGTTTCTTCCCCCGGTTTTATCAAACTTGGATATAAGAAGGTCTAGTACTGCGGGAGGAACAGCAAATCCAAGGCTAAGAAGTGCATCTCTCAATTCCGTTGAGTCAATTTTTCCACTTCGATCACTATCAAATCTATCGAATATCGCCTGAAAGATAAGAGCGTTCCTTTAGCAAAGTAGAAATCATTTTAACAATTTCAGAATAGATCAAATTCTCGTAGTAACAGCGGAAGCTTAGGAAACCCATCCCACTGTGGGTCTCAACTAAAACACAAGTCATGCAAACAAATACAATGTCTTGATCTTTATCGTCTCGATGGATAAGAAAATGTTTACTAAAAAGATCAGTTCACTAATAACTCTCACTCGCTAATGTATAGCGAAGACATATTTGACTACTAGCCATGTACAAAATAGAAGCTGTTGTTGGAAGGAATGGTCTTGTCGTATCGATATTATGAATATGCCATCAATATGGACAAATATCGTATATCAAAAAGCCAAATTAGTTAGTTTCCTGCATTGATGGGCAAGAACTACGGTCAAGACATTGTAGACGTACGCCCTCACAGAAATCCTAATTCACTTCATGTAACCTAAATAGTATTAAGTTAGAGATATTAGAATTCAGAAGTAGATATAAATACCCTCCAGCTCTGAAGACTGTAGTAAACTGCAATGAACTCCTTTGGTCCTGAGGTACATATTAATATTAGTATACAAATGATAAAAAAAAAAAATCACATACGCATCCTAAAAAAGTAACATAAACACATATATGGAGAAATATCCGTTTTTATATCCATGAAGACGATTCATTCTAGTTAGCTAGGAGATTTTTAAGTCTAAACAAGAAAAAGGAAATGAATATGCTTCATACCGATGCTTGAACAATGTAAAATAAAGCTTCGTCCATGATCTTTCCCGTTATGCGGAAAACAAAGTGGTTATGACAAAGGTCTTTTTTGAATAAAAAAAATTTGTTGTTAACAAATAGAGAGCGCCGCGAGAAAAGATTGATAACAAAAAATAATAACGACTGTCATAACTGCCGTACTCTTTTCTTCTAAAAGTTAAAATGCTTATCTAGTGGCCAAAAAGTGGTAACCATAGAAAAACTTGGCGTTATAAAGGTTTTACAAACAAAAGAACCAGATTTTTCAAATATCAGTAACGGCTACTGAACAACAATGGTTAACTTCGTTTTCAAAATAAAACAACAATGGTTAGCTTCGTTATTACCGTTCCTATCTAACCGCTGCTTCATATAGTAAGGTGTTGATTATATCTCGTTGGTTGCCTCTACTAGTCTATTGGCAACATATGTTAGTTGTTTAGTCAACATTTCCAAGACATTCCTAGTTATCAATGTTTTTTGCATACTCTAACCCTTAGATGGCTGGTTAAGGAAGGAAAATGTTTAGACTTGATTATCTTTTATCATTCTGTTTCAGCTCAGACCCAAAATAATCTTGAACTCGTATTGGACTATAGTTAGGTCTCAAATTCTTTTATTCTTTCTATAAAGTTTATGAAGTCATTTCAAGTTTTCAACAAAAAGTATATGTAGTCATATGATTTGCTAATAAAGGCAAAAACCTTGCTAGGGTTTATTTTGACCTAGTTTCAGTAGGACTTAAACAGAGTATCTCTATTCCACAATTAGAATTATTTTTGGAGCTTGCATTGAAGATGGAGGATGAAAATGGTGGAGAATTGAAGGCCAGTCACCAACTCTACCTACAAATAAATGACTAAAAAGCCCTTCACGCGGTTTCACCTAAAGAGAGGAAAATTAGGTCAAAACAAGATTCATTACTGCTGAGCCGTAGGATTCACAAGCAAAATTGATCTTAGATTAGAGCTTCTTCTCTGTTATTTCAGTCAACGATATAGCAGCAAAAAAAAAAAAAACCTAAATTACATGATCAGGATGACCTAATTGATCGAATTGCAAGAAAACAAAAGTTTGACCTAATGAATTAAGAGAGAGAGAAAGTGATAGAATTGACTGACCGATCTTGCGGACGTTAGAGTTGGTGAAGAGATACATAAGTAGATGAACAGTTCTTAGACTGAAGCTCTGAGGACTATACGAAGACAGAATTTTCTGCAGTTCTTTATCATCAATGAATCCACTCCCGTCTTGATCCGCCATTTGAAAGTAGGCCACTATGTTTGGATCAGTTCCCGGTGGGAAAGCTGACGGAACCAACGCAGCGAATGGACTGAACCCGTACGGTGGTGGTTGTTGATGGGGTGGTGCGGACGGTTGATATCCACCGCCATAATTTTGTGAGTCGGAATCGTACTTGTTTTTGGGAGGTTTTGTTCCTGGTTGGGAACCGGGCGGAGCACCGTAGTGAGATGAAGAATCACCGTGGCCGTATGGCTGAGCTGATGGTGGTGCACCGTAACCTCCGGCTGATGATCCGTATGCTTGTGGACCTGGTGGTGGTGGCGCACCGGCACCACCATAAGCTCCGTAAGCTTGTGGCCCTGGTGGTGGTGGCGGACCACCGTAAGCTCCTGATGATCCGTATGGTTGTTGTCCTGGTGGTGGTGGCGCGCCGTATCCGTATCCGGGTGATGATCCATGTGGGTATCCTGCCATTTCAGTGAGGGAGAGATAAGAGAGAGAGAGAGAGAGAGAGAGGAGTTTGAATGAAATATGGAAGCAACATAACAGCAGAAGTGGTGCCTTTATAGACTAGAAAGAGAAAAGTCAAAACGAATACAAGTACGGGAAGTGGTCTTATTTATGGACCGGATAGTTTTTCTATGATGGTGGCTGTCAAGGTAACAAGAATAAGAAAAAGAAGTCAATTTGGTACTAAGAACTTGGATATCATAGACTTTTTTATAGAGATGAGAGACCAAGACTCAGAGCCGATTGAATAATGGTGTCGAGTTGGCGAAGAAATTAGAGGAAGGGAGAGAAAAGAAGTAGAGTTGTTTTCTATCCTTTTTTACATAATACTGTCGGAAAGTGATTTTCCGAACATCTCCTAAAAAGTTAAACCTTATGGCAACGTCCTTAATAGGTAACGGACAATCCACCAAGTTTTGGACTGACATTTGGCACCCACATGGTCTTCTTCGAGATGTTATAGCTGGCGACTTTCGGTATGACTCATATCTCAACGACAGATTTTATTGGTGAGGCAGGTTGGCAATTTCCATCTCATATTGCGGAAGTTATAGGAGAGGTTGTTACCACAGCACAATCATTAACGGTGGACATAGACTGTGAGGATGAACGAATTTGGATCCCTAGTGAAGATGGCGCTTTCAATCTAAAGGCAACATATGAAGCTTTGCGGCCGAGAGGCCCAACTCTGGACTGGACTAGTCTAGTTTGGTTTAATTGTAATATTCCCCGTCACAGTTTTATTACATGGGTTGCCATGAATCGTCGACTAAAAACTAGAGTTCGACTTGCTGCCTGGGGTGTTGTTGATGACCCAAAATGCGTGTTATGCCATGAGGAGGACGAGACAGATTATCACTTATTTTTCGCCTGTGCAGCTACGAAACCTATTTGGCAGAACTTGATTCTTCGATTAGGCTACATACACCAAAGCGCTGCTGACTGGGGAACCGAAATCCAATGGTGGCTGACGAACTTTAAGGGCAGCAGCTTGAAATGTAATCTAGGTCGACTGGTGTTTAACGCTTGTTTCTATAACATCTGGCGGGAACGCAACCGATATATTTTTGAAGGGCATACTCGACCAGTTCAGGAGGTTACTTGTGATATTGTCGAAGCAGTAAAAGTCAAAATTAGCTCGGGACCAAAAAGAGTAGAAGATACGTCAGAAAATAATTCGTTGGTTGAGAGATGGAATCTGGGCATGTCCCTTACGCAACCCAAGTACATTTTTACGAAGTGGGTTGGGCCAAGTCCAGGTAGCTATCAAATCAATACAGATGGATCACTGGATTCCGAAAGTGCTGGGTATGGAGCTTTAATTCGTGACTCTTCCGGTAAAGTTATAGTAGCAGCCACGGCTACGACACCAAAGCGAACTATCTTTTATCATGAACTTCAAGGAGTGGAGTTAGGACTTCGACAGGCTTTGGAGCGTGGGCTGGATTCGGTTATTATAAAAATTGATTGTATGAGTGTTGTTGGGTTGTTAAGAAAGTCGAGCCAAACAGTGCCCTGGAAAGTGAAGAAGTTGTGGAGACGTGTCAAAAGTTTGAAAGAGCAGTTTACTAGTATTATAGTGGAGCATACGTATCGAGAGACGAACCAGGCGGCAGATTACTTGGCTAAAATGAGACTAAGTATGGGCGAATCGGTTTTAGCAACGGATGGACTTCCACCGGAGTTAGTTAATATTGTCTCCTCCGATACTAGGGGTTCAATTAGGCAGAGGAAGGGGTGGGGCTAATGTAATAATTTGCTAGTGTTTCTCTGTGTTCTCTCCTTTATTTGATTGTCCTGTTCTGGGTCTGGGCCCTTTAAACCCTGTTTATCATTACAAAAAAAAAATGTCCAGATCAAATTGAATACGATATGAGGTGGGGGCACCTGCACACAAGACACTTTGAAGCTTAAGTCAGTCAAGTGTTGCAGGTTACTAAGCAATTTAGTCAGATTTCAACAGGAGAAACAAAGTAATTTTAGTAAGAGTCTGAGAAGATCATCTCCCTTTAGGACAAACTTGATATACCTATGTAGATTTGGAAGGCGGTGACCATTAGCTCAAACGATACAACAGAAGACACCGGCCCAATCATGAGAACTACGTGTTATGATCGATGGAAAATAATACCTATCGAGTGCATACCCTCTAACACTAATAGATCCTCTGACAATAACAATTTGTGTATAAAAATAGATCTTGGTGTTGTCTGGTCTTCCGCATTACTGTCTTTCTTTAGTGATGATGTTGAAAAATGGTTTCTCGGTTATCTTCACGATGATCGAGAGATTTACGGGCAATATACAAAGAAAATACTTTGACGAAGTCAATGAGGTGTTTTTGTAGTTTAAAGTAAAGAATCAAAATTTGAGTTTAGAAGATGACTTTCATTCCCGCTATAGGGCGAACTTGATATGCTTATGTAGGTTTGGATGAGCTTTAGTGATGCTCGACTGAGATTATGCGGTGATAAGGCACCCGTCTTGATTTTAGTCACATGTCGATGTCCATTAAGAGGATAGTATCTGGTACGTGTGTATCTTCTGACATTCACAGATCCTCTGACGCATAAGGTTTGCGTATGAAAAGTGGTGAAGGAGATGTCCTTCGACCAAAGATGCAATGCGAGAAATTTGTCGGATAAGACAATTGATGAAGAAGATTATCAAGTTCGGACGATTTATGGGTCGTAGTGTTTAGCTAGAAACCAACTACGATCGTCGAATTACGTAGTAATTCGCGGCTAACTTTGACCGGATCCTACATCGGGTTACACATAAGAATGTCAATATGATCGGATGATATGACTAGTGGGAATGAGACATATAAACATGGGAGAGTCCCATAAACATGTCTCATAGGCCTAAAACAAGTTTAGGCAAAGATAGCACAAAAAGCCCAGGGGTTTTGGATCGGGGGCAAAAGGGAGACCTTTTGGGCTCGAATTGGGCCGGGGCCGACCTTGGCTGGCCGGTTACCCTAATGGGGCCGGTCAGATCTGCCCAATTTGGGTGGATTTGGACGGCCACATATGAGGGAAATATGAAAATAGAAACTAGTTTATATTTTCGACTATTTCCTTAATCTTATTCAAAAGGGACCTTTTGAAAATCTAATTAGGGTTGGACTCTAACTTAGAACTCTATATAATGTCTCTTAGGGACTTGAATAAGGAGTGGAATTTCTCAAGAAGCTTTCTTACTCTACAACATCAAGTAGAGAAGAGAAAGTGAGCTAATTCCCAAGCTATCTAACTTATAAATAAAGAAGAATGTGTTCTTCATATCAAACCACCATTGGAGTTCTAGCTAGCTACAAGATGGGAGATCAAGTAGATCATTCGGGTGTCTTGAGTAGAGGAGCAACACGTGGGGCTCTTGGTCTTCGCATTTGATTGGAAAGGTTCGAGGGAAAAACTAGCGATTAAGGTAATCCTAAACTCTTAGTTAATTATTAGCTTATGCATGATGATCTTGGGACCATATTAGTGTTAGACATGAGATGTCTGAGATTCTTCTTAGAACACTAGGAGACACCACAACCCAACAAGTGGATCATAGGCTATATCTGGCCTTCCACGTCACTGGTATTCTATTCAGGTTGATATGAACTCGGGAGGGTCGAGCCTGCTCGCTAAGTCTAATGGCCTTTGATATAAGCTACCCGAAACACCCGTGCCTGGACTAAAGGTGCCCATGGACACACAAACGCCTAAGCCCCACCAGATTCTACCCTTACTCTAAGACTCTAGCCAGATTGGGGCTCAAGTTGAGTAATTCTCGTCTAGGATCCACCTTCCACTTACCTTGAGGTAGTTGAGGGTTGAAGGTGCCGAGCTGATTTCCGCAAACTTCCTTTAATATTTATAATATATTAATACTCTCTTACTAATATTCTCTAAATTTCGGATGAGACATGTTGTTTTTAAAAACCTTATGGTCATTTCAGTATAAATAGTGCAAAGATAACATGTCATAGTTATGAAAAACACCAATATGGAACCCAAAATACAATTGTTTATTTGGAAGCCTTTACATAATGGTTTGGCAACTTTATCAGACATTGGTAAAGGTGTGTCTAACATAAATCAGTCATGTCAGATGTGCGATCTAGATGAGATAGAAACTTGTCTTCATTTATTTGGGTCATGCAACAGATTTAGGCTACTCATTTCAACCATTCAAGATCAAAAAATTACAAATCTAACAGGAAATTATATAGATAATCTCAAATATCTACTAAACAAAGGGGAAGAAGGAAATGAAACTTGGAATAAATACACTTATCTTCTCTGGCATTGGTGGAAGAGTAGGACCGAGTTGCATTTCAGGGGTTTAAATGTAGATCTCGACAGGATCTGGAGATCAACATCTATGAATTTAAATCGAAACTCACTTTTTCTTGTTCCTACTCACTTGACTACTGTGTTGCAGGTTCAAACATGGAAACCACCAACTTTAGGTCACATAAAGATAAATGTGGATGGAGCATATTGACAACAAGGAGCAGCTGCAGCGGCGGTGGCAAAGAGTTGGAGGGGAGAAATGGTGGATTCTCTCACGGAAGCATTCTCAAATGTGTCGGCTCTACATAGCGAATTAAAAGGATTTGCTCTAGGGTTTTCTTTGGCTGAAAAGTTGGGCTTAAATACTTATGATTTAGAAGGAGATTCACAAACCATTGTAAACCTAATCATCAATGGTCCAGATGCTTGCCCGTGGAGACTATCTCATGATCTAGCTGTGCTACGTGGAAATCTCTCCAGAAATTGCGTCACCATATCTCACTGTTATAGAGCCGCTAATCAAATCCCCCACCTGTTGGCAAATTCGACATTAATCCATGCATTTCAGATCTAGTTGTTTTAGTCCTTCTATTTTGTGCACATGTAAACATTCTCATCTTTATAATGGTTTTTATCTATGCTATTACGGGCTTTCATCAAAAAAAGAAATGAAAATATTTTCGTAATTTCGGTAATTTTGAAAATTAATAACTAATTTTCAGGTGGCATAAGAAAGAGTTCCTCTTTACTCGATATTCCTAAAAAGATTATGAATGACATTATATGCCTTCAGAGGGATTTCTTGTGGGGCAAAAAGGATAGCAAAAAAACTCTTTACTAAAAAGCATGGTCGACTTTAGAAAAACCCAAACGTTTTGGCGGATTAGTTTTCAAAAACCTGACCCTCTTTAATACGGCCTTGATTTCAAAAATAGTTTGGCGGCTTCAAACACAGTCTGAGTCTCTTTGGTATGATTTTGTCAAACATAAATATTACCCTACACCTACCGTTCATAGAGCTAGAGTGACCAACTCTTCCTGACTCTGCAAGGGTATTCATAGGTGCATTTCTCTTGTGAGAATTTTCTATATTGGAAGTGGGAGATGGTAGTTGCATTCATATTTGGCATGATAATTGGAGTCCAGGAAGTTAGCTTTGAATGTAATTCCTAAACATACTCAATTTCGTTACGTAGATGTACTTAGGGATGACCATAATCATTGGAATGTAGGATTGTTGCATGCATTGTTTGATATGCATACCTGTGATTTTTCTTTTTATCCCACTCTATGGTCTCCAGGCTCCAGATTCACTAAAATAGACCCTTACACAAAATGACACTTTTTCAGTATCATCACTTTTACAATTGAACTAAACGATAAAAAAATATTGGAATGATTTATGGAAATGATGGGCCTAGAAGGTTACCCTAAATAGGTCACCACCCGCAAGTATACGGGCGTCAAGTGATAATTCCGGTAAGTCCGGTTCGTTCCTCAGAGACTAAGTGAAACCTATTCTAAGACTTGGAAGTAAGACGGTTTTGAAAATGGTTTTGGTTTTGGTGATAAAATAATGATCAAATAATGAAACACTTAAAGAGACTAATGATACACTCAAATCGATGGGGGAGAAACCTAGGATTTTAGAAATTCACCACATAAAATCACCTTTAGAAACAAATACTTAAAATGGTTAATTCTCTTTTTTATAACTCAGAATTTCGGATAATGAACTATCCTAATTCCGGGAGATGTTTTCGTTAAAACCGAATAAAACATAACAATGTAATCATTTTATTTTAAATAAATAAATCTCTAAACTACTATTTATCAATTAATAAGTATGAACCGTCAAATGATTTAACATAAGCACGATGCATCAAATCGAAAAGTATAAATAGTGAAAAGAAAATCTATTTATCAAACTAAAACGAATTAAACTATGAAGCATTAATCAAGAGTTTAATCAATAAAAATTATATCTCTAAAAGATCAAAAATGGGTTTCATCGTAAAACCCTAGATGGAGAGAGTTAGCTATTCATGAAATTAAACTAATAAGTATTAAGAGAAAAGAGGAAAAAAGATTTAACTTTTCTTTCTGATTTTCTCTGTTGCAGCCAAACGCTCCCCTAAGGAAATTGATTTTCTCGTCTTCTCGGAAACAATTTCTCTCTGATAAAATTATTTTCTAACCAGTTTTCTCATCTTCTCTACTGTTTTCTCTCTTCCTTTCTTTTCTTTTCTTTTCTTTTCTTTTCTTTCCAACAAGTAGTTCCCTGTTTCTTTTAACACTAATATGGAATGGAAATTGCTAAAGAAAATGAAGAAAGATTAAACAGCATAAATTGAGTGTACTGATTTCTTTCTCTCTGACAATCTCTCTCTCTGTTTCTTTCTCTCTCTACAATCACTCCTTTCTCTCACAAAAAGGAATAAAATATAAAGTAAATAACAGAAGAAGAAGATTAAGATGATGATGAACCAAAAATCTATTTTTCCTTCTCTCTCTTTCTCTAATTTTTCTATTTTTAGTTGAGCTTTTGATCCCCAAAGATGAGATACCTCTCTCCTCTGTTTCCCTGTTTTTTTATAAGAGAACTGAATTCAAACCAACCCCCTAAACCTTTTCTGTTTCCAGCTATTTCTACTATCTTTCCAACCAAAAAGATCAAAGAAAATATCCATCAAATCGAATCTCTTCCCTTCTTTCCTTCTCTCTCTCTCTGTTCCATAACAATAAATTGAGTGGAGAAATATAATTATCAGATTTACTCTCTCTCTACTGTTTTCAATATAATCTTCTTTCCGAATCTTCTATTCAGTAACAAAATATCTCCATCAATCTTCTGATTTCTCAATCCAACCTTTCTAATGTTTTCTTTTTTCTAATTTCCAACAGTAGAGAGAGGAAAGGAAGGAAATAAAAATAAAATAATCTCATTCCACTTCTCCATTCCTCTTCTCTGTTCACAATCAGTAGAGAGAGGAAAGGAAGGAAAGGAAGGAAAGAAATCTTCATCTCTCTAGAAAATATATCCAGCCAGCCAATTTCTTTATCTCCCCTAAAGATAATCCAGAGAAGGAATGAAATCCTCTCACAATGCCTTCCATCTTTAAGTCTCTGTTTAAAAGGAACTTTTCTTCTCTTTCTATATATTAAAAGCAACCAAATAAGAGGGAAAGAGATATTCAAGGAAGGATTTAGTTGCCACTCACGTGAATGTTGTTAGGTTGATAAGTTTCGCTACATCTTAGATGCATCAACATTTGATACGGTGAATGTCCAAACCATGGATCTGTCCGCACCTTGCCATGTGTCACGCAGATTGACGCTGGGGTGCTGAAGGTTATATAAATGAGATGCACCATATGTAGTTTAATGAAATCCAAAGAGCCTTCTAATATGCCCGAATTAGTACCGCCCGCTCAAATGACCGTCCATCTGTTGTGTTGAGAACCCGCCACACGTCCTATAGGTGCCAACCATTGTACCGAAACTTTCACCCTCACCGTCAGATTTCCGCCACATGTAGCTGAACTTCCTTTGCCATATTTTAGTCAAATGATTTTGACTCAATCTTTGACCTTGTCTAACTTTTTTTGTACGGACTCCGATTTGACTTCCGTTTTCACCCACGGGCTCGTCTTGGACTATATTTTTCATCTGATCATCAGCATTTGCCAAAATTTCTAGAATTAATAAATGACCAAAATGCCTCTCGTGTATCCATTTTTGTCGGTTTTTCGCACTGAACTCCGTAAAAGGCACCTGGGAAAGAGAAACAAACAAATTATCAGAGTAACGGCTCGAATTGGACTAACTAACCCAAGTTAAGAGATTCAAATGAGACATTTTCATGGCTCATCAGGAAACTAGAGGAAACCCCTAAAATCAAACTTTTTTATGTGGAAATTAAGTCTTAAGATTGTTCAGTTTGACAATATTTTTAGTCATTTTTGCATTTGCCAACCATATATATTGTCATTTGTGCAATGAATCGAATCACACATGACGACATTTTGTACTAGGACCCCCTTTCGCTAGAGGTATCATATTTGACACAATAGGCGGCACACAGATAGAATGAAAGGTAGTTCTCTCAAAGACATGATCACACAACTAGGAGTGATATACAATGATGTTCTAACAACTGATATATCTCTCACGTCGAAACTTATGAATCTGTGGTATTGTTGGAAGGAAAGATGCTCAAAGGTTTTTCAAAATACTATACCCTCACCTCAAAGAGTTCTGAACCAAGCCAAACGGTTGATAGTTCAAATGACAAAACAAACCTAAAGATAGTTTAAATGATCAATGCTTCTTTTATAAGGACCATTGAAGTTTGCTTTTGTTGTATTTGATAATACATGTAAAAGCATTGCCAGTGAATCAAAGCCTATATGATGCCGATCAATAGAGAAGGATATATATGACACTTTTGTAGGCAATTCGATGGTCCATCCATAAAGGACAACATAAGGTGTTTTTTTGTGGACACTCCAAGAATGTTGTTAACATATTGAACCAAAATGATTAAAGAAAATGTCACCTACGCTGGACAAAAATTCATGTTTTGGATAGGATTAGGAGTCTTACTAACACTTTTGTTCATATAAAGTTTATGTACTCCGTATGTAAATCGTTCCGTTAATATAGAAGCAGAAAAACTTGTTAAGTGGTCGAGAATGCATAAAACATCTAGATCACGGTCCTTAGCAAGTCAATTCCAGCCGTAACAATATTATATGTAATTTTTTTGATATTTGATGATATTGCATTTTATCAAAAAAAATCTTGAACTAATGCCAATAGAATAATAGATACATAAAAGGCCACTTTTATTGCATAAAGTAGTAGGATTTGCTTCCTTCTTTCATATTTAGGTTACAACTTGGAGTACATATTAGATCTTGAAGAAAGCAAGACTTATTTCACAAACCAGTAGTAGCAGTACTTATGTACCCTTCCTTGTTCATATATTTGTAGTTGGGTACATAAGATACATATGTTATTTAAGCATTAAGAAAGGGTAAAACAGTCATCATGAAATCATCATATGAGAAAGATGCATATCCAGTACACTTGTTGTCTTTCTCTTTGAATTTATCAGTCAGTCCCTGCATTCAACCAATATTTCTTAGTATATAATAAATACTCCATATAGCTAATTCTCATGTGACCCCTTAGTTCATAACAAGCTTCTAATTTGGGCCTCTAACTTTCTATAAACTTGAGTTTGGTCTCTTTTTAATACTTTCCGTCATAACTCTGTTAAGAGTTATTCCAACTCTCTAAAATAGTAAAATTACTCTTTTATTAATTACTTTTCTTTTCCTCCCACCTCTCTTTAATTTGTTTATCTCCCATATATCTGTATTGTCTATCTCTAATATTTATTCTTTCATCTTCAATAAACATCTATAATTCGAGATTGAAGTTATTTTCATATTTTAGTGAGAGGGCTTCAAGGTGGAAGTTGGTAAAAAATTTGGGAGTCCTATGAGAATTAACTACGTATAAAGTAACAAAGGTGCCTTAAGAGATGAAAATGGATTATTACCTTAACAGTAAGGCAGCATCTGAAGTTAAAAAAAAAAGAAGGAAATCAAGAAAATTAGTTAGAAAGTAGTAACCCGAAAACAAAACAAACTAATTTGTTATAGATATGGTTATTTAAAGCAAGGAAGATAATTTACGTACTCGATGAAATTGTCGTACAAAAGGCCTTTCTTTTTGCCTCCATTTTTGTCATACTTATAGACAAGCATGTTCAATACGCATGGAGAAATAGTGAACCCAAGACATTTTAGTGCCGTCTCTAACTCACACATGTCTATTTTCCCACTTCGATCGGCATCAAACTTCATAAATGTCTCCTGCAATTAATACATATATAATATTTTATAAAGAAATGTTTATATCTAATACATTAATTAACTTTTTAACATAATTCATCT
>BEHA01000776.1:39616-85303 GCA_002897215.1 Eschscholzia californica subsp. californica
CAACAAAGTCTGAAGATGTTGTAGTATTATCACCTTTCTTCTAAATACTCCAAGTCCAGGTTCAACTGCTGCACCGCCATCTATAGATATTACTGCTACTCCAGCTTCACTTAGAGTGCTCCGTGAATTCTTGAGATCGAATGCACACGAACAAAAGGTGCAAATTGTGATCACGCCTTCTCGATTACAAACTACGGAGAAAGTTGATCGGGCTTTAGAAGATTTTTGAGGTGAACGAAAAACCATGTGTCCCTACCAAAGTTGTTTGTAACAAGCACATTCAACTGCAAAGAGAAATACTTACTTTCTTGGGTCTTCAAAAATAGTTAAAAGTCAAGCAGGGTGGCGATTCATCTCACCGTGAAAGTTCATATACTGCGACACCATACACTCCCAAGAGGTCTCATCGAGGAGGAGAACATGAGAGACAATTTGGTACTGATTCAGCTACTTATGGAGGTGTTTTAAATGTGTTAATGAAAAGTGCAATTAACCCTAGTTTGAAGAAAACTCTTGAGAGAGGTTCTTGTTCACGCAGGAATTTTTGCTCATACTGATTATGAAAATCAATCGTAATAGCTGAGCACATCACATTGAAATTTGTTAGGCTAGGTGCATTTGTGACTACAAAGGTTTGATTTGATCCATATATTGGGTACCGAGAAGCTCATGCTCACCCTTGTAGAAGCCTCTTCTCTCAAAGAAGCAATAGAAAAGGGTGTAGAAGATGATTCCCATCACATGTTCGATATAACGTTTTTTAGAGGGTTTTGACCTACTCGAAATATTAGAGTTTTGGTTTGTAAGCATCGCGAAGATGAACGTGGAAAGATAATTCAAGTTGTTCTTAGGTGGGAAGAAATAGAAAGAGTGATGAAGTGGATGAAGAAATTAAAGGTTGATTTTTCCATGAAATATTATGGGGTGTTTATGGTCTTCTTCATCAAACTAAAAATTGATGGGAGATGTCGCAATTTGTTGGAAGTATCTTTCCTTCAATTGCTTTTGCGAGATTCTTTACAATATGAGATTTATGCTAGTGATTTGGTTCATCACTGTCTTCTTCAAATTTTCGACAAATCGTGCAAAGTGGGAATAAAGGATCGCATTGTTAAGTCTCACTTGGAGGCAAGTTCGTTCTCGGACGAGGAGTATGATGGAGACCATCAACATGGGCCTCTCGGCCATAACAATAATGGGCTTCTCGGCAAACTCCAACATAGTTATTTAGCAAGTCCAAGTTTTATAAGTTTCTTTATTTCATATTTCTATTTAGGGTAATGGCAATCAAGAAGATTTAGTTATTTAGAAGTTATCTCTTTCCTAGTTTGTATCTATCTAGATGTGTCTAAACCCTATAAAAGGGATGAAGGAGATGTCCTTCGACCAAAGATGCAATGCGAGCAATTTGTCGGATAGGAAAATTGATGAAGAAGATCATCAAGTCCGGATGATTAGGTCGTAGTGTTTAGCTAGAAACCAACTACGATTGTCGAATTACAAAGTAATTCGCGGCTAACTTCGACCGGATCCTACATCCACAAAAGAATGTCTATTTGATCGGATGATATGACTAGTGGGATGAGACATATAATCATGGGAGAGTCCCATAAACATGTCTCATAGGCCTAAGACACCCTTTGAGCCCTCGATCGTGGAAGGTCGGTCGGCCTTCACAGCGTGCCTCCTCTATCTTGGGACAATGCGGGTAGACCTATGGCAGGGGTCTACACGTATAAATGGTTTTTCTCAACGAGATCAGCAAAAGAGTTTTGGATACTCGAGGCAAAAGGATAAATTAGGCATTCACTAATGCAATCTATCAATCAAGAGTCATAAGGGTATGATCAGTGAGTAGTTCACTCACCTAGGACGACGGAGTTGAGGGCAGGGTCCTAGTCCGCTTAACTTCGGAGAACTAGGATCATGGAATCACGTTATTTAATTAGGGACGATTTTATTATTGAATAATGTGGGAAACACGAATTTTTCTGAAAAACGATAACAAGTATAAAATTTTGCAATTCTTTCATGTAGTTTTAAGATGACAAAAGAGAACTCCAACTTTCGCTCACTTCTCGACAAGGAGAAACTGAATGAGCACAACTTCCTCGAATCGGAGAGGAAGCTGGGAATAGTTCTCAGGTTGGAAGGCAAGTTGAATGTGCTAGAAACTCCAATTCCAATATTGGGTGCTAGTTCGACTCCTTAAGAAAAGGAGCATGAAAAAAATATTCGGAGAAGGGCAGAACCGGTAACATGCCTGATGTTGGCAACCATGGAATCCACTCTTCAAGAGCAGTTCATAGACATGGGTGCCGACTCCATGGTTCGACAACTAAGGGAAATGTTCCGAAAGCAATCGAGATTGGAGAGGTTTGAGACCTCTAGGACGTTACTAGACATGCGCCTCGAGAAAGGGAAACCAATAGGGCCTAATGTTCGTCAGATGATCATGCTCATTGGTAAGCTAGCTAAGCTGGGTTTTCCTTATAGCCAGCAAGCGGCTATCGATACTATCCTTTACTTCCTCCATAGTGGGTTCAATCAATTCAAGATGAACTACAACATGAATGGATTGGACAAGACACTGGAGGAACTTCATGTGATGCTTCAGACGGCCGAACAGGATGTAGCCATAGTGGATCATAAGAAGGATGTTCTTATGATTCAAAAGGACAAAGGGTTTAAGAAGAGTGGAAAACAGAAGAAGAAAACTGTTTCCAAAGGAAAAAAGCAAATGAACTGCCAAATCCAAGGACAAAAGTCCACCTTCTGATACAAAGTGTTTCTACTGTGACGGCAAGGGTCATTGGGAGAGAAATTGCCCTAAGTTCTTGGAGGACAAGAAGAATGGAATAGTAGTTTCCACTTCAGGTATTGGCGATTAATTTACCAAATACTGAAAATTTCCCAATTTGGTATGAGATATCTAATGCCCTCTCATTGTGAATGTACAAGAGCAGCTGGAACCTAAGTATTTGACTAAAGGAGAAGAGATCCGAAAGGGAGCAGAAGCCAAGACTGCTAAGGATACTGAAAGGGATGGGAATCTTCTTTAGGCACTAGTCTAGATTAATTTGTTTTTCTAGTTAGGCATCATCTTTGTACTAAGAATTATGGGGAATCAATAAAAGAGTTTAGTTCTTAAATTGAGATGTCTTAAAAGTGCTACATTAACGATTTATATCAAAAGATTCTAAACTTGGTTACCCCTTAAAAGAGACGCATTAAGATGTGACTCGTACAACGGGGTCATCCCAATGACAAAGGGATGAGAACAGAGTGTTCAATATAACCAAGAAAGCTTGAGAAGTGAAGAATCGAATTGACAAAAAAAAAGTCTTGAGTAAAAAACAGAGGTTGATCGTCACTTCTAACTTATCCAAGTTAGAACGTCCAAAAGGATATAAATTGAAGAGTACGAATCAAGCTTTGTCCTCCGATAAACACTATCTCTAGACACAACTTCCCACATATAATCGAAATCTGTCTAAAAAGGCTAAAAGGGCCATGTATATGAATTACAAGGCATAAATTAGCTAATCTGACGCAATTTCTTTAAAGAGAAATTTGGGCTTCACACAACCAATTAGAGAACAAAGTGTTTGTTGCTCGTGATGGTATCCTCTTACTAATTAGTTTCCAAAGGAATAATTAGTTACGTAGGATAAATGGGAGGAAAAGTCGAATGCTTTGATCAAGAGCACAAAACTGTTAAAAGAACAGTACGAGGAAAAGATCTAAGTACCTACCTTGCTAGACGAATAGAGATTCGTCAGAGAACTATCAAGAAGTTGAAAGTTACTCAAAAGGAGATATCTCAAGTGTTGAGAGTATCATGTTGTTCATAAGCACTGAAGGTCGTTACTACTTAACCAAGCTCAGAAGATTGAAAACTTACTGATAAAAGATAAGGGCGCATAGATCTGCGCAGAGACGGAAACCAACTCTACTATTGGCTAGGAGTCAATAGATTATGGAATCCTTTCTCGTCAAGATCAAAAACTTGATAATTTGGTCAATGGAGCGAACCCATTGGACGGAACTTAGTTTTCAAGGAAGAAAATTGAGAAGGATGGAAACATTGGTGTTTCCCAAAACTAGACGAGGAAGATTAAGATCATGGATTCGTACCAAGAGATGTATGGGCCAAAATACATCACCAGGAGCGCCCCTAGAAATCCATGATTAATGGGTCTACACGGTGACCAAGCCCATGATTTAATGGCTAATGGGCCCAATTGATTTATCTTTAGACACCCCAAAGCAACGTTGAATTACGCAAGCACTTCCAGCCTTGGTGGAAGAGGTCCGCCCTCGCCTCCTCAGCGGACCTAAATATGGAAGCACATCCAGCCTGGATAAAGAGGTCTACCCTCAACTCCTCAACGGACCTCCTACCACATATCCGTTGGATAGACGTAACAGTCATTCAAGATGACAATATCCCGGATATATCCGTTAGGGGGTTACGAAATCCAGATTAATGGTGACAACCCATGCGTTACGACCATTAAAGATGACAACTCATCTTCAGGCAACTGTCGAACCAAGACACTGTAAAATGACGGAACCAAAAATGATACGGATCATCTTATGCTGGGCGAACACACCGAGTATAGAGTTAACACAATCATCTTGTTATCGCCGAACATACCCATAATCCACTGATATCACTATCAAACACTCTAATATCATCTGGTTATCACCTAAGACACCCCACTACTTTCTCTCTCATACGGGAAATCATCTGATTCTGCGCAAATACATCGACTACTAGTCATTGAATTCCCAACCAAAACACTCGATCATTGAGGAATCAGCAAATACACCCATTACTTTCTCTCTCATACAGAGCAAACATTTGAGGGATCATCGAGCTTCATTCCTCTCACCTAAATACGATTACGGTCTAATACCCAGGTGCAAGACCCTTCCAAGTGCAGAACCCTTCCAAGTACAGGACCCTTGTCAGGTGCAGGACTCATCCAAGTACAAGACTGGATAGAGGGACAATCTACTTTTCTCTCTCCTGGGCGACTTGACAACCAAGGAAGGCCGACCTACATTTTTCTCTCTTGGGCGACCTGACAATCAAAAAGGGGCGACCAAATAGTCGTTCCTTTTTCTCTCTTGTACTATCAAAGAAGGGCGACCCACCTTTACCTCTCTTGACGATCAAAGTAGGCAGACTAATTTATCTCTCCTGGAGGTCAAGCCTTCTTTACTTCACCCACGTGAATATTCACAAGGTCGGACCTTTAAGCTTACCATTTTATTTACGGTTCACACCCTCGGGCAAGGCATACCTCACCAGGGTTGTCTTAGTTAAGGACATATCTCACCAAGTCTTTCTTACTCGCTCTCCAACCAAGTCAGTCAATCCGTAGAGAGCGAACTCCGACCACTCTAAGAGTCGTGCGTAAGCTCCGACCATTATCAGCTAACGGTGACATTCTAGAGATATCACTCGCGTACTTTTTACTTCTCTTGCAAGCTTACTGACTTGACCGTCCGAGCCCCCTTAGGCCGGCACCATCCCGGTGTCCCAAGGGACTTACGGTCACGTGTGTTCTTGTCTCTTTTGTCACAGGTTAAGCCCAAAGACGTCGTTAGTGCCCGCAAAAATATTAACAGTTTGGCGCGAGAAGGAGGGTCTGACAACTAATTACTGAGCTTATCCCGATGGCATAAGAGATTACCAACACTCCACTGGACGTAGCATCCCAACTTGCAATGCTATCAATTCAGATGCAAGAGAATACGCAACGCTACAGAGCCTTGGAAGAGGAGAACATCCTTGTCAGAGCCGATAATCAATTACTACAGGAAAAGATCACGGAGTTGTCTGTAGCCGTACCACCTCGAAGACCAGTTGCCCCTAGACAGACAAAGCTGAATCCCGAAGAGTGGGTTGTAAGGATTACCGAAGCAGGGGACACGCCTAACCAGCCTATCCCTCGCTCGATAGCCCCGGAACAGTCAACTTGCACAGAAGCAGGCGGCACTTCAAACCGACCAGTCACTTAACCCGACCTGGATGACAACCAACATCCAACAACGCAGACCACGACTGCTCCTCGCTCCTCTGCGCATCCTCCTTTACTTACTGTACCTATGTTACAGACTAATGAGACTTACATCCCGACAAACCCGTACTCTCCTAGAGATATCTCTCTGGAGCAGAGCTTAGCGAAAAGGCTAGCAGACCTAGAGGTTTTACTTACACGCATACCCGGGCTCCCGACTCCATTTAATAAGAGTCTGCCCCAAAGCTATGCCGACTCACCCTTCGTAGACGCCATTGCTTTAGTTGAGATGCCCAGGAAATTTAGTTTTCCAAATATGAAGATGTATGATGGTACATCTGACCCGGCTGACCACATTGCTTCTTACAAGCAACGTATGTTTACTGCTGCTATACTAAGAGACCTAAGGGAACCCTGCATGTGTAAGAGTTTCAGCTCTATCCTCGTTGGCCCAGCCCTACAGTGGTATACCAATCTTCCTAATAACTGTATCTCATCTTTCGCACAACTAACCGATACTTTTGTTGAGCAGTTCGCCAGTAGCACGAAGATAGAGCAATTGCTTGGCGACCTATACCGAATACAACAAAGGAGAAGCGAGCCTCTTAGAGAACCTGGGAAGTTCAAAAAGGAGAAGGCGTCGATCACGTACTGCAACGCCGAGACAGTTGTGGATGCCTTTAGGAAAGGGCTCCTTCATGATGGAGAGTTGTATAAAGAACTGACCAAGTTCAACTGTACGGCCCTTGATGACGTACTATCCAGAGCTTTGTTGGAGATAAGGTGGGAAGAAGACAAGACCCACCGAAACAAGGGGTATCCCTATGACGACCAATCTAGCGATCGACGATCTAGGGGACCCGATCGCAGACCACAACAAAGAGGCAACAGAGACCCGACCGAAGTTTTTCGGCTAGGACAATTGATGAAAAAGATCATCAAGTCTGATTGATTTAGGGGTCGTAGTGTTTAGCTGGAAACCAACTACGATCGTCGAATTACGAAGTAATTCACGACTAACTTCGATCGGATCCTACATCATGTTACATATAAGAATGGGTATCTAATCGGATGATATGATTAGTGGGAGTGAGATATAACCATGGGATTGTCCTATAAACATATATCTCATATGCCTAAAGAGAATTTAGGCAAAAGATAGCAAAAAGGCCCGAAAATAGGGTTTTGGCAATTTCCTTAAATCTTATTCTAAAGGGTCTTTTAGGAAACCTACTCGGAGGTGGATTCTTATTAGGGTTTTATATAAAGACTCTTAGGACAGAGAATAAGGTGTGGAATATCTCTCTAAGCTTTCTTACTCTACCACATCAAGTAGAGATGAGAAAGTGAACTAATTCCCAAGCTATCAACTAGTCAAACAAGAAGAAGGTGTTCTTCATATCAAACCACCATTGGAGCGCTAGCCAGATTTCAAGGAGGGAGATTAAATACACCATTCGGTGTCCCAAGTAGAGGAGCGATAATTGGAGCTCTTGGTCTTCTTAATCGATTGGAAAGGTTCGAGGGAAAATAGCGATTAAGGTAATCTGTACTTTTCTTTTAGTTTAACTATTAGTTTATGCATGATGATCTTGGGACGTACTAATGTCAAGACATGAGATGTCTGAGATTCCACTTATACGACATTAGTAGACACCACCATAACCCAACAGTGACGTCAGAGCCTCTTGCAAATAACTATTTTTTTCTAAGAATCGAACTAATCCATGTTTGATTAGCTTGATAGTTGAGTTTAAAAGTGTTGTAAACTTACAATTTGATTATATTGAATGGGATTCAATGAGTTTTCTAATTGAAAATCAAAATTGATGATTGAAAGTGTTTCAAAAGACTCAATTTGATTGATTTTTGGTTTTGAAAAGTGTTTTCAAAAGGTTTTGTTCTTCTTGAATTATGAATTCTCTCAAAAACAAATAATTTGGCTTTTAGAAGTTTCTAAAATTGGGATTTTAAAGCTTTAGAAGCAACTAAAAAAAACATGGAAGTTGCTAAAAAAATTGGGCTGCAAGTGCATGCTGGCCAGGACGCGTCCAGCAGACACGTCTCGGCCAGCAGCACCATCAGACGCGTCTCGGTCAGATGACCGAGACCGAGTCGGACTGCATGTCCGAGTCGGTTGCGTCTGCTGGCCCGGGATGAGGGCGCGTCAGGAACGCGCCGCAAACATAGGCCGAGACATATGCGACCAGCTGGCCCGGGATGAGGGCGCGTCCCAGACACCCTCCAGACATCCCGGGTGTGTCTCGGTTTAGGACAGAGACACATACGACCACAAGGACGCGTCCGAGACGCGTCCTAATATCCCTAGAGCGTCTAGGCTAGGATGAAATGCTCGAGACAGCACCATACGCGTCTGGTGGCTCGGGAAGCCCGAGCATGTCTCGGATGTGATCCGAGACGTCTAGGTAGCTTCCACCAGATGCACGGACATGCAGGATAGCATAGGACGCGTCTGGGACGCGTCCCAGCAACCCGAGAGCATCTCGGACTGGCTCCACGATGCACAAGACAACACCAGACGCATCAGGACGCGTCTGGTTGCTCGGATAGTCCGAGCATTTCTCGGATCCCATCCGAGACGGTTGAAAGCTCCAACCAGACGCAACACGGTGCGTCTAGTGCATCCCCATGCATCTCAGTAGCATCCGAGATGCACCTAGCTGCGGCCATAGGTTCCTGGACCTGGGTCGAGCCCGAGACGCATCTAGATGCGTCTAGCTCGGCCATACTTAGTGTGGGCCGGTCTTGGGCCGTGCATACACTTGACCCGACCATCTTTGGGTCGGACCAAGCTAGTGGACCTTGACTTCCGGGTCTTGGGCCTTGACTAAAAGTTGGTCTTGGGCTATTCCGAAGGTGACTAAGGGTTTAAAGGCCAAAGTTATACGTGTCTCGACTCGAGTGGGAGTTTTGACGAAAGTCTCAACTTTTTCTCCCTGTCCCACCAAAATATAACCAAAATCAAATCAGGTCAACCGAAGACCCGAAAAGGTTTTTCTTAAAAACGGATTTCAAAATCGTTAAAAGTCAATCCAATTTTTCCGAAATTGACCCGGGCTTTCAAAACCCAAAACGAAGTTTTTCTTAAAGTTAATTTAGAAATCAAAATAGATAAAACCAGAACGCACCATTAGTCGAATTCTTCGAATTTAGACTTAAGGTCCGTAATGTGACATAGGATGTCGACAAAAGTATCTCCCGGATTATCATGCATATATGATTCTTATCCTTGATATATTATATGAATGCATGTGATGTGAATGCGGGAAACTAGTATGGCCATAGATTTGTTTATTTATTCTTGTTTCAAGCACGGATGGGTGCATATTTGTAATTAATTTTAATTTCAAGTTTATACGATATGCGAATCGTTAGAGTCTTGTTATTAGAGTTTAGGGTCTAGTGAGTCCATTGAAGAAACTCGAGGATTGAATCCAAAGGCGAGTGGGAGAAATCAATGGAGGTTCAAAGATGGCGATCTATGACGAACCAAAAGGCGAAACAAGACAAAACCAAAGGAGATTATATCTTCTAGGTTAGGGACCATACTAGGATCCATGTCTGCTTGATTTACTTTCTCGCGCGCATTTACTTACTTATTTACGCTTTATGTCGTGGATGTTAGTTAGGCTAAATAGTTCACTATAACAAACGCCAGACTAGCGTAAAAGTCCCTAAAAGCAATTTTGAGTAAAGTGCCTATCCAAACTAAGACACTCTTTGCGCCTTTGTTCGAGGAAGGTGGGTCGGCCTTAGAAGAGTACCTCCTCTACCTTGGGACAATGCGGGTAGGCCTATGGAAGAGGCCTAAATGTCTTAATGGTTCTACTCAACGAGATCAGCAAAAAAGTTTTTGATACTCGAGGCAAAAGGGTAGATTAGTCATTCATCAATGAAATCTATCAACCAAGAGTCATAAGGGTATGATCAGTGAAGTAGTTCACTCACCCGGAACGACGGAGTCAAATGGTAGGGCCATAGTCTGCTTTACTCCGAAGAACTGGGGTCTTGGAATCACTTATTCAATCAGGGGCGATTTTATATTGAATAATGTGGGAAAACTAATGTTTTTAAAAAACGATAACGAGTTTTAAAACTTTTCTATTCTTTTATGTAGAATTAAGATGACGAAAGAGATTTTAAACTTCCGCTCACTTCTCGAAAAGGAGAAGCTGAATAAGCACAATTTCCTCGACTGGGGGAGGAACCTGGGAATAGTTCTCAGGATGGAAGGCAAGCAAAATGTACTAAAGACTCCAATACCGATATTGGATGCTACTTCGACTCTTGAAGAAAAGGAGCATGAAAAGAGTGTTCAGAAAAAGGGCAGAGCCAGTAACGTGCTTGATGTTAGCAACCATGGAACCAACTCTTCAAGAGCAGTTCATAGACATGGATGCTTGTTCCATGATTTGACAACTTCGGGAAATGTTCCAGAAATAGTCGAGATTTGAGAGGTTTGAAACCTCAAAAACAATTATGGACATGCGCCTCGAGAAAGGAAAACCAGTTGGGCCTCATGTTCGTCAGATGATCAAGCTCATTGACAAGTTGGCTAAACTGGGTTTTCCTTATAGCCAACAAACGGCTACCGACACTATCCTTCACTCCCTCCATAGTGGTTTCAATCAGTTTAAGATGAACTACAACATGAATGGATGGGATAAGACATTGGAGGAACTTCATGCCATGCTCCTAACAACCGAAAAGGACGTAGCAATAGTGGAGCATAAGAAGGATGTTCTTATGGTACAAAAGGACAAAGGGTTCAAGAAAGGTGGGAAACAGAAGAAGAAAACTGCGTCAAAATTAAAGGCAAATGGGTTGCCAAACCTAAAGACAAAGGTCCTTCTTCTGACACCAAATGATTCTACTATGATGGCAAGGGCCATTGGAAAAGAAACTGCCCTAAATTCTTGGAGGACAAGAAGAATGGAATAGTGGTTTCAACTTCAGGTATAAACAGTTAATTTATCAAATACCGTAAAATTCCCAAACTATGGTATATGATACCTAAAATGCCCTATTATTGTGAATGTGCAGGAGCAGCCGGGAACAGAGTATTTGGCTAAAGGAGATAAAAGATCCAAGAGGGAACAAAAGCCTAGACTGCTAAGGATGCTGAAAGGGATCGAAATCTACTTTAGGCACTAATCTAGATTAATTTTTTTCTAGTTTTAACATCATCTCTGTACTAAGTATTATGGAGAATCAATAAAGAAGTTTATTTCTACATTGGGATGTTATTAAGTGCTAAATTAAACAAACTATACCGAAAGATTCTAAACTTGGTTACAGACCTACAAGATAGGTTCATCCCAATCAGAAAGGGATGAGGACAACAAGTCCAATATAACCAAAACATGAATCAACTGACAAGAAAGAAAGTCTTGAGTTAGAAACAGAGATTGGTCGTCGACGTACTTCTAACCTATCCATATTTGGAGTGTCCAAAACGATAAAGATGAAGAACACGAATCAAGCTCTATCCTCCAAAATCCACTAAATCTAGACATAGCTTCCCATACATTTACCGAAAATCCGTCTAAAAAGCTAGATCTTGTGTAAAAGCATCTTACGAGGATACAAAAATTAGCTAAAGTCTGACGTAATTTCTTTAGAAAAAATTTGGGCTTCTTCCGCCATAAACGATTGCTCATGTTAGTATTCTTATAGTAATTAGTGCCTCTAGGAGAAAAGTACTAATTATTACATGAATAAGTGGGATAAAAGTACAAGTCGAATTAATTCGACCATGAGAAAAATCATGAAGAGTCATGAAGAACAATCATGGAAATTGTACAGGCCGATTAAATTCGACCAAGAGCAACAAAACTGTTGAAAGATAGTAAATCGCGGTTCCTCGGAAAAGGAAAAGGTAAAGATGTGATCTTAAAACCCTAGAGCACAATAGCGAATGTCATTTGCAGGAGAACTCTCAAGTGACTGAGAGTACTCTAAATTGTTGTTCAAAAGCCCTAAAGGTCAAGAGTAAATCTCAAAGAATCAGAAGATAAAGGTTATTTCTGAATGGATAAAAGACCTGCGGAGAGACGGAAACTGACTCTAGATTTTGGCTAGAAGCCAAAATCATCATGGAATCCATATCTCGTCAAGAAATGTAGCTTGATAATTAAAGTCAACTGAAGACCTAAATTAGTTTTCCAGAGTAGAAAACTGAGAAGGATGGGGAAAGCGATTGGGTCGAGCTTAACCACAACCTCGACACAATTGACGAGTTGAGAAACAGAGCGGTCATTAGAAACGCCGTCTACCAACAGAGAACAGCCTCTCACTATAACAAAAACATCCGAGTCAGATCCGTCTAGATTGGGGATTGGGTGCTTCGAAAGGTCTTTCAGAACACCAAGTAGATAGGAGTAGGCAAACTGGCTCCCACTTGGGAAGAGCCTTATCTGATCACCCAAGTAGTGGGACAGGGAACATATAAGCTTCGCTAACAAGAAGGTTTGGACACCAACAACAGTTGGAACGCAAAACACTTGAGACGGTACTATTTCTAACTCAATTTCACTAAGTTGTCATTTATTTTTTATATCACCTACTAACTTGGGCGTCGGAGCCTCGGAGCCTCGGAGCCTCGGAGGTTCGATGACTATGCCATCGACCTCCCCCCTACTGAGGGGCGTGCAGGCAAACCAAGCTTCGACTGGGGGACAAGCGGAAGGAAACAACGATCACTTTGCCAAGCAAAAGTCAACAACAATACCTACTACTGATGTCAAAAATTGGCTCCCGGTTAAATCAGCATGAAAAAGGGAGTTGATGCATGACAGCCTCCGTTATGATGGTATATTCTGTTTGGAGAGGAGAGATTCCTCTGTTCTGCTCCGCTTCTCTGCTCTGCTCTGCTTCTCTGCTCCAGCTCTTCGCTCCTTGCTCCTTGCTCTTGTTCGTCTGTTCCCGAGGGGGAACCTGCAAAGGGTTCGAAAATCGCTCCGACGCTCAAGACAGTCAGGGTGCTCTTTGCAGTAAAAGAATTAGTATTGATCGATTCTTTTAGGGGGCGAGTTGTGAGAACTCTGACTATGGGGTGATCTTTTCTAGGGTGAAGAGACCGTGTCCTGTGAAGGACGATGTGGGGGGCCTTTTATAGGCAAAGTTAAACCAACTGTGATTAGTGGCGGAGGTGAGGCGGTGGCCGTCAAACCGTAAGGGAAGTTACCTCTTTTGCGTATCT
Organism: Eschscholzia californica subsp. californica; assembly: GCA_002897215.1. NCBI lineage: Eukaryota > Viridiplantae > Streptophyta > Magnoliopsida > Ranunculales > Papaveraceae > Eschscholzia > Eschscholzia californica. Next base: position 52,871 of record BEHA01000776.1, read on the forward strand.
AGGGTTTCTCTTCGAGTCTATCCCAGATCTTTGATAAGTGAAAGCTCCTAAGTTCAAGGATACTTTGTATATATCTTGTCGGAGTGATAGACTTTAAAGGAGAAGTTTCCTTTTCTAGATACGTGGAGTCCAATCGGGCTTAAACACTTCAAGATGTGAGGCCAACTGAGATCTTTCTAGAAAGTCCGGGATTAAGTCATTAGGTCACGCAGCGCTGATATCTCCCCAGTTCTGGGCTTAAGATATGGGCCGAACCTGTGGAGACCCCCCTTATTCCTTTTAAGATCCTAGGGCTGATCTATCCATGCCAAGGGCGTTTAGTGCAAAGGTGATTTCTTCCGGCCGACGTCCCAGTTAAGGGAACGTATGGTGGACCATCAGGTGTTTAGCTGTCCTGCTGCCTTAAGCCGAGTCGTTCCAAGAGACTTCAGGTCTAATCTTGACTCTTCAGTCGGTAGTCAACGGATGAACATTTTATGCATCATCATGAGTCCCGCCACTACTTAGTTGAAAGTAAAAAGACTAAGGAGTAGAAGTAACTCGTGTGTTTTTTTACTTTATTTGAAGGCCTGAAGTCGAGAGTATTACCTGTCCCAGAGCTATATCGAGAAACTCTTTGGGTCTTACCTTGACCATGGTTAGTTGGTGGAACTCAGTATTGTGCTGATGCTCCAGAGCTGATTGGTATCTGCTAAGTGGAGGTATTTTTCGGCCAAGTGTTGTTTCGACGAGAGCCATCCCAGCTGTGCTTTTGTCTTGACGTGTGGTTTACTTTCCCAAGACATGTTTCGTCTTCTGCGCAAGTAATTAATTTCTTTTCCATGCGTGATTTGGTGACGTCATAGATTTGATCCTCTAATCACGCGTTTTCAGCGTTGATCTTCTGGATTGCTGTGTACAACAACTATGGTGGACGCGTGGTTCTTTATGAGTGGGGGATGAGTGCTCTTTTCAGAACTCTTTAATCGTTCCGCAGTTTACCGAGTAACGTGATTTATTGACGTCCTTGATCGGTAATCGAGAGGAAGCTAGGGTTTCTTTATGCTAACTGATGATCGCCACGCGTCCTTATCTTACTGGCCCGGTGTACGTTAGCTTGAATCCTCAAGCTGGGTATGTTTAAGCCTCCGGATTTGCTCAAATCTTCTTCTCTAGTTTCTTCGTCTAGTCAGTTCTTCTTTTCTTGAGTTGTGATCTTCTTCTTTTCTGTCTCTTTAAAGAAAATGACAACTTCCTCTCCTGCTGTTGATTTTGTCGGCTAGCACCGCTTCTCAAGTCAAATGACTCAAGGGGATCTTGACGTTCTTTGAAATGATCATGCGATTCCAGCCACTGTCGAGCTTCTTCTTCCTTCGCCCCGATGACAAAATCTACCTTACTGATGATCGTCGTGTCGATGTGTACGAGGTCTTCTTTAATCTAGGGTTGGTGGTTCCTTTCCCTCCTTTTCTTGTTGACCTGTTGAACCATTATGGACTGCAACTCTTCCAGATGAGTCCCAACGCCGTTATGACTATCATGGCGTTTTACTTCCTCTGTATTCATCATGGTGAGAAGGCGAGTCTGTATGCTTTTGATAAGATTTTTTCGTTAAGTCCAGCGACCGGTGCTGGCATTATTTTTCTTCTCGTGTTGGTCCATTTTTCTCTGCTTTGAACATCCTGAAGGTTTACAAGGATAGATTCTTTTTTGTTCGTCCCTCATTTGCAACTAAGGACTATTGTTTTCGTTCATGTGGTTCTGCCCATGCTCGTCCCACAATCGTTCCTAATGAAGGAGATGTAAGATGTCTGGCGGCTTTAACCGCTTTGACCAGGGAGAAAGAGTATTTTATTCCTGAAGGTGTTGCTGATCTACAGGCTCTTTATCAGCAAAAGAAGCCCCCCCCTTTATCCCTAGTGAGTTCTGACCATAGATTTTTCTTCCTTTCTTTTCGATATTTCTTATGCGTTTGACTTTCTTGTTTTCCTTTTTTCTTTTCAAGCTTTCTTGGGAAAACGGAGTAGGGCTGAAGAAGATATTCCATCTTCCTCTGGTGTGAAGAAGTCTCGTACGAAGTCTTTGGTCAAACGAAGCGTATCCGGTCTTGTTATCCGGGAACCCGTTGGTTCTTCTTCACCTTTGGCCCCTGCCAGTTCTTCTCCTCCTGTTCCTCTTTTGACCAGTCGTGGTGCCGTTGCTTCCAGGACTTGGGCAAGCGTTCATTCTTCGGTTGGTAAGGGGAAGTCTTCGTCTGGCCTGAGTTTATCGGCAAAGATGTCCACTTTGCCCAAGGACGTTCCCCGTCACGTGACTTCTCTGATTGATGGCCTTTATCTCTATTTCCAGAATGAGGTACTCTCAGCACCAGTTCTTCACTTTCTTTTTTTTATTCTTTCTTTTCTAATTTTTCCGTATTTTCCCCCTTTTCAGAATTATCAAGTCAGTCATGATGTCGCGTCCCACTTATCCTCGATCGAGCGTCTAGAATCCCAGCTCGCAAAGGCTGAAAAAGATGCTTTGTCTTATGAAGCCGAAGCTGAAATCTTGGCTAATGACGTGAAGATAGCTTCCGCCAAACGGGATTCGTGGAAGTTGGAGGCAGAGCAGTCTAAGGCCAGTGCTGAACTTCAATCTTCTCAATCTGACGCTCGTGTTATTAGTCTGGAAAAGAGACTTCAAGCCCTTCAGGAGAAAGATGCCACTTTGATTCAACAGAAGGAGAAAGATATGGCCGCTCTTCAAGCTTCTTACAAGAATATCTTTGAATTGGCCGACTCGAACCGTCAGAAGGCGGTAGCAACTTTTAAAGAAGGGGATGAGTTCTCGACGATCTTGAGGCGGCAATGTAAATCTGCGTTTCAGGTTGCCTGGGATGCAGCTCATCGTTTTTACGTTCCTAAGGAAACTACTCCCCTGCGTCATCTTGATAAAAACCGAGTCGCTTTGTCCGTCAATGTTGCCGTTGTTGATCGAGGGTTGGAGGAAGACTTTCCCTTTAGCAAGGACGAGTAGGACCAAGAGGTCACCAACTCCGTGGTCCACATGGGTGAGGACTCCGACGAAGGCTCTGCTTCCTCCGTTCCTGGTCCTGATAGTCGTTCTGGTCCTATCCTTTCTGGTGATGAACCGTAGTTGTCTTTGTTTTTCTTTTGTCTTTTGGATGCTCTTTCCTTTCCTGTCTGAATTGTGATCCTGCTATAATAGTTTTGATGTGATCTTAAGGGTTTGATTTGCTTTTATATCCTGTTGCTGCACATATGAGAATCTCCCAAAGTAGGATATGGGTAGTCTATCCTAACTTACTAATGCAATTTCCTAAACTTACTACGCATGCTCTAAATATTCGCACCTGCCAAAGAACAAATTTAGATCTAGTCTAGTATGCCTTAAACTTACTACTTCCCTTTGCAAAATAGAACCCAAGTTAGCCCTGTATAGAAAATTTTGAATGGTTTCCAAGTTTTTAGCTTTACCCCTGATCGTCTTTACCAGGGCTGTTTCTGCGTAACTAGTTTAACTAGGACATCTCCTTAGACCTCCGATCACAGCTTTCGCTATTAGAGCTGATTTCGTCAGCTTGAGCTCGACTAGTTTACCTAAGACTTCTCCTTAGACCTACGATCGCATCTTTCGCTATCAGAGCTGATTTCGTCAGCTTAAGCTCGACTAGTTTACCTAGGACTTCTCCTTAGACCTCTGGTTGTGGCTTTCGCTAGCAGAGTTGATTTCGTCAGCTTGAGCTACCTAGGACTTCTCCTTAGACCACTGGTCGTGGCTTTCGCTATCAGAGCTGGTTTCGTTGGCTGCTTGAGCACAACAAGTTTAACTAGGACTTCTCCTTAGACTTCTTGTCGTGGCTTTCGCTATCAGAGCTGGTTTCGTTGGCTTCAGCAGAACAAGTTTAAGTAGGACTTCTCCTTAGACCTCTGGTCGTGGCTTTGGCTATCAGAGTTGGTTTCGTTGGCTTGAGCACAACTAGTTTAACTAGGACTTCTCCTTAGACCTCTGGTCGTGGCTTTCGCTATCAGAGCTGGTTTCGTCAGCTTGAGCTCGACTAGTTTTCGCCGGGACTCCTCCCGTGCCCCTAGTTGTTGCCTTAGCTACCAGGGCTGTCTTCCTCATTTTAAGTATGAACAGTTTCGCAAGGACTTCTCCTTATACCCCTGGTCACCTTCGCCAGGGCTGTAGTTTAACTAGGACTTCTCCTAAGGGATCCTCAGGGACCACGTTTTACTCGAGTAAAGAGTTTATGTTTAACTAGGACTCCTCCTTGCGAGGCCTCGGGTCGCAGCCGTAGCTACCGGAGCTACCTCATTTGCCGGCCTGAGCCGATCAGTTTGACTAGGACTTCTCCTTGAGACCTTGGTGAAGGGTCAGTTTTACTCGTGTAAAGTTCAGTTTCACTAGGACTGCTCCTTAGGGGCCTCGGTCGTCGCCATAGCTACTGAGGCTATCCTATCCCTGGTCGTGGCTCTCGCTAGCAGGGCTGTTTTTAAATTAGGGCCCTTGGTCGTTGCTCTCGCTACCAAGGCTACCTTTAGGTCCCCTGGTCGTTGCTTTCACTAGCAGAGCCACCTGCTAGATTCAGAGCGAGATGAGTTTAACCAGGACTCCTCCTCTCGTAGCGTCTTATGCTAAAAATATTTTATCTTATTAGATAAAATATGCAGCGAGCAGCGCTACTTTTCTTGCCTAATGGCTAAGATAGTATATATATATATAAAATATGTAGCTAGTAGCACTACTTTTCTTGCCTAATGGCTAAGATAGTAATTATATATATATAGATAAAATATGTAGCTAGAAGCGCCACTTTTCTTGCCTAACGGCTAAGATAGTATTTATATATATATATATATATATATATATATATATATATATATATAAAATATGTAGCTAGTAGCGCTACTTTTCTTGCCTTACGGCTAAAATAATGATAATATATATATATATGCTATGTGAGGTAGGGGAGCAATACTGACCTTAGGGGCGCTACTCCTGCATGTTTACGGTGTGATTAAAGTCGGTGACTTTTCCGGTGCTCGCAAGGGTGGGAACCACTGCTTGTCGTCGACAATGCCGAGCCGAGACAGCGTAGCACTCTCTTGCGGCCGCCTGGTTTCCCTTTACTGTTCCCACAAGGTTCGATCCTGGGATCGAGAATTTTATAGCTAGGTGGTTCAGTGAGATCATAGATTGTGACGCTCTCAAGAAATTCCTTCCTAGGATAATATTGTACGCATGCAGCTTGTCGACGATCACGAATTCTAGCATCAGTGCGCTGCTGGTCGCCATTTCCCCGATAAGTATGGGCAAAGTAACCTTTCCCCCAGCTCGTACTCGATCTTTGCCAAAACCTGTTAAATAATGATCATAAGATTCGATGTGATGCGCTCTCACCTGGAGTTTCTGGAGGCACGTCCGGCTTATGATCTCTGTGGAACTTCTGGTGTCGATTAGAATGCGCCCTATTTTCCAATTAGTGACTAACGCTGTTATCACTAGGGGGTCCGCGTGGGGCGTGATCACCCCTTTTAGGTCATCATCGGTGAAAATCACAGGAGGTGAAACCTCATCGTGTATCGTCATGACCTCGTGGTTCTTTCGGCGTTTATTGCTCCTGTCCTCTACACGAGTTGGTCCCCCAGCTATGACGTTGACACTTTCTTCGCTCTCGGATTCGAACTCCATTTCTGCCTCTGCGAATATCTCCGCTAGAGTTTCTGATATACCGCCAAGCTCTTTTGCCAGTGCTGTCAAACGCCTGATCGTTGTCACCGCTAGGGTCGTTCCTTGAGTTGCTTGGATACCGTTCTGGCCTCCTTGACTTAAGTTTTCGATCCTCTTGTCGGAGGTCTTTCCGAAAGTATCGAGGAAAGCTTGGGTGCGATTAGCAAAATCTTTCGTCCCTGAGAATGATCCTATTCCCGGGAATGTAGGACCCCTCAGACTGTCTGCTGCTCTGGGGTTTTTTCCGAGCAGGGATTTCAGCTTATTCTCTGCTATGTCTAGGTCACTTCGAAGTTTTGTTATCTTCTCTTCCTGCTTCTTTTTTTCGACCTTCAGCCACTCGAGGGCTGCTGAGACCATTATGAGATATATAGATCTTTCTCGGTCTTCACCGGGTGTTCGTTTTTCTAGCGCCAAATGCTGATGTCGTAAATTGGCTCCTGGAAAAATCAGCATGACAAAGGGAGTTGATGCATGACAGCCTCCGTTATGATGGTATATTCTGTTTGGAGAGGAAAGATTCCTCTGGTATGCTCTTCTTCTCTGCTCTGCTCTGCTTTTCTGCTCTAGCTCCTTGCTCCTTGCTCCTGTTCGTCTGTTCTCGAGGGGGAAACCTGCAAAGGGTTCGAAAACCGCTCCGACGCTCAAGAGAGTCAGGGTGCTCTTTGCAATAAAAGAATGAGTATTGATCGATCCTTTTGCGGGGCGAGTTGTGAGAAATCTGAGTATGGGGTGATCTTTTCTGGGGTGAAGAGATCGTGTTCTGTGAAGGATGAAGTGGGGGGGCCTTTTATAGGCGAAGTTAAACCGACTGTGATTAGTGGCGGTGGTGAGGCGGTGGCCGTCAAACCGTAAGGGAAGTTACCTCTTTTGCTTATCTAGGGTTTCTCTTCGAGTTTATCCCGGATCTTTGATAAGTGAAAGTTCTTAATTTCAAGGATACTTTGTATATATCTTGCCGGAGTGATAGACTTTAAAGGAGAAGTTTCCTATTCTAGATACGTAGAGTCCAATCGGGCTTAAACACTTCAAGATGTGAGGCAGACTGAGATCTTTCTAATAAGTCTGGGATTAAGTTATTAGGTCGCGTAGCGCTGATATCTCCCCAGTTCTGGGCGTAAGATATGGGCCGAACCCGCGGAGACCCCCCTAATTCCTTTTAAGATCCCAGGGTTGATCTATCCATGCCAAGGGCGTTTAGTGCAGAGCTGATTTCTTCCAGCCGACCTCCAAATTAGGGGAACGTATGGTGGACCATCAGGTGTTTAGCTGTCTTGCTGCCTTAAGCCGAGTCGTTCCAAGAGAATTCTGGTCTGATCTTAACTCTTCAGTTGTTAGTCAACGGATGAACATTTTATGCATCATCACCTACCTCTCCAAGAGACGGACAAGGATAAACACAACTCCACATTTACCCCACTTGAAGACAACCAACTCTGCAAGCTAGCTCCGCACTACTTCAGACTCTAGTTCTGCCTACAACTCAGCTCTGCAAACCAGCTCCGAAATGCTTCAGACCCTAATTCTGCCTAAAGTCAGCTCAGCTCTGCAAGTCAGTTCCGCACTGCTTCAGATCCATCTTTACCCAAAGACAGCCCAACTCTACAAGCTAGCTTCGCACTGCTTCAGACCTTAATTCTACTCACATCAGTACATGTAAAAGTCTTAATGTCAAAAGTAACAACCACTCTTTATTAAAACGGCATTGCTCGTACCACACGAATATTCCTCTTGTAATACAACATTATTTTAAATACAATGATGTTTCAATTGAAGTCATATTTCGTCTGTACAAAGCAGACTAAGGGCTTTAAGGCCACGAAACTTAGCCTAACCCTAGACCTTCTCGAGCTCTAAGCTCAGACTAGGGGGACAGACAGTGTACATCCTTCACGTATTTCAAACGCTTCATGACACTCAACATACACTAACTCGAGTGTTCAAACAAGGCAAGCCATGCTTCGCCAAAATACTCCAAGCTTTGGCCACACCAAACACAATGCAGGTATAATATAACCTATCTGTAAAGGGTAATACCCATACCCTTATGGATAAAAGAGGAAAAAACTATATATCTATAAACGGTAATACCCTTACCCTTATGGATATGAGGCATTCATCGGCGGAGCTACACCCAGGCATAACAACTAAGTCCACATCAAGACCACTCGGCAAACCCACCTTGCCTTGAAACGATAAACTTACCCGTGCTTCGATCAGCACACCAGCTCTGCCCCGTTAAAAGTCTACGATCAAAAGCACTCGGTGTATAAGCCTTGCCTTGATCTGTAGGCTTGCTTTTGCAAGCCTTCCTTGATTACAGCAGGCTTCATTAAAAGTCTACGATCGATAAGCACTCGGCTTTTAAGCCATGCCTCGGTCAGTAACCTTACTCTACAATCTCGCCTCGATTTGAGTAGTTACCATTAAGTCTGCATCAAGTGCACTCGGCGTATAAGCCTTTCCTTGACTGACAACCCTGCATGTGCCTCACCAACAGCACTAGGTCTGCCTCGCCAGGAGCTCCGGATCTGCCTCATCAAAAATTTAGGTCAAGAATACGCGATAGACACCCTGCCTTGGTAGGTAGTCCTACCTCACGTCAAGTGCACTCGGCATATAAACCTTGCCTTGACAACATCACGATGTGCCTCGCCAAGAGCACTAGGTCCGCCTCGCTAGGAGCTCCGGATTTGCCTCAGCAGAAGTTTAGGTCAGGACTACACGGCAAACACCTTGCCTCGATACATTGTCCTACCTTATGAGCCCGCCTCGATTAAAAAAGTCAACGTCAGGTGCACTCGGCATATAAGCCTTGGCTTGACTAACAACCCCACATCACAACGTGTCTCGGAAAGAGCACTAGGTCCACCTCGCTGAGAGCTCAGATCTGCTTCATTGAAAATCTACGACTACACGGCAAACACCTTGCCTCGATACATAGTCTAACCCCATGAGCTTGCCTCATTAAAAATTTACGTCAGGACTACCAGACAGATAGCTTGCCTTGATCGTAGTCTTGTCTCATGAGCCCGCCTCATTAAAAAAATCTATGTCACAAGCACTTGGAAAAACTACCTACCTCGACTAACAACTCTATCTCGACGTACAGCATCCGTAGTACTGACTTCGCCAAGAAGACATGTCTTAAACACTTACATGGCTCTCGCACCTGACCTCTAAAATGCTACCAAAGTAAATAAATTTTCACCATGCACATTCAACCCCGCACCGTGCACAGTCCATATTGTACCACCTGCATCGTGCACCATGCGTCGTACACTCCTCGCCGTACACCCCGCCACGCAAGTACAAGCTTGAAACATGATGATAAAGGAGAACTTGGTAAGTTGTGCAAATACCTCTACCTAGACGTCATATGACAAAGCATGTGCATATTACAATACTTCTGTTGCAATCAAGAAACAGATCATCTTCATCGGTCAAAGCGTCAATGATCAAACCGCCAGCCGGTAATTCAGAAAATCAAGGACACTTGAATTTTTCATCGGATCACTCTGATATCTCTCCTCCAGAGCAACCCAAATTGACTCGATACACGCGACACCACTTACGGACAAGTCTTCCATGGGACACGAACTCGGCTACAAATGCAGCAATATTAGACTACGAATTGGCCATATAACTTCAAATTACTCTCTAAATTTCTACACTCCGTCAACTTAGAGACTGGGGGACAAATCGTATGGGCCAAAATACGACACAAGGAGCGCTCCTAGAAATTCATGGTTAATGGGCCTACACGGTGACCAAACCCATGATTTAATGGCTAATGGGTCCAATTGATTTATCTTCGGACACCCCGAAAAAACGTTGAATTACGCAAGCACTTCTAGCCCTGGAGGAAGAGGCCTGCCCTCGCCTCCTCAGCAGACCTAAATATGGAAGCACATCCAGCCTAGGACAAAGAGGTCTGCCCTCAACTCCTCAACGGACCTCCTACCGGATATCCATTGGATAGACGTTATAGTAATTCAAGATGACAATATCCCAAACATATCCGTAAGGGGGTTACGAAATCCAGATTAATGGTGACAACCCATGCATTACAACCATTAAAGATGACAACTCATCGTCGCGTAACGGTCGAACCAAGACACTATAAAATGACGAAACCAGGAATGATACGGATCATCTTATGATGGGCGAACACCCCGAGTATAGAGTTAACACCATCATCTGGTTATCGCCGAACATACCCATACTCCACTGATATCACTGTTAAGCACTCTAATATTATCTGGTTATTACTGATTTTAAAAAATGGTCTTCCGTTATATTAGCATGAAAAAGAGAGTTGATGCATGACAACCTCCGTTATGATGGTATATTCTGTTATGAGGGATGAGATTCCCCCGAGTAGCCCTGCTTCCAGCTCTGGTTTTTTGCTACGCTGCTCATGCTCCTTGCTCCTTGCTCCTTGCTCCTTGCTTCTGCTCCTTGCTCCGGCGTAAGTCTCGTGTCTTTTAGCTCCAATTCCAGCTATCTCCAAGCTCCTGTTCGTCGAGTCCCAAAGGGGAGAAAATCTGCAAAGGGTTCGAAAACCGCTCCGACGCTTAAGACAGCCAGGGTGCTCTTTGCAGTAAAAGAATGAATATTGATTGATCCTTTTTTGGGGGGGCGAGTTATGGGAACTCTAAGTATTTCTTCTAGGGTTTCAAGGGTAGATGACGATTTTCTAAGATGTTTTCTTAGGTTCGAGAAGTCTCCTCCAGATTCATGATTTCAGGTGATGGGAGATGTCGATGATTCCGGCCGCCCTTTGGAAGACGATGTAGGGGGCCTTTTATAGGCTTAAGAGGCAGCGGTCTTTTCCGTATGAGGGGAAGTTTCCCTTTGTGTTTATATCGGATTCGGGATATGTGAAAGTTCCTAAGTTCAAGGATCTTTCACGGTTATCCTGTCGATGTGATAGATCTTCTAGGAGAAGTTTCCTCCCTTAGACTCGTGGAGTCCAAACTTGCTTAAACAATTCCAGATCTATAATCTACTAAGATTTCTAAGGATATTTCAGGATTGAGTCGGTAAGTCAGTGCTCTTGTGCCTATCAGTTCTGGCGTAGGGTATCGACCGAACCTACCGGACCTCCCTCATTCCTCTAGAGGCCCAAGGGCTGATCTGGCCATGCCGAGGGCGTAACAGGGCTGGTTTCCTCTAACCGACCTCCCAGTTAGGGGAGTGTAGCGGATCGTCAAGGATTTAGCGGTCCTATTGCCTTAAGCCAGATTGACCCGTTGGACTTCAGGTCTGATCTTGACTCTTCAGACGTTAGTCAACATCTGGACATTTTTATGCATCATCATGAGTCCCGCCACTCCTTAGTTGAAAGTATTGAGACTGATGAGTAGAAGTAACTCTCGTGTTTCTCAAACAGTGAAGACCCCGAAGACAAAAGGGTTTACCTGGATAGAACTGTTACGTGAAGCTGGGTCTTCCTTCTGATTTCCTAGAGCTCCGCATTCTAGTGTTGATCTAGGCCGAGCTGTATAGAGTATCTTCTGAGATTTCCCTCACTACCAGTACTGGTCAAGTTTCTCTTTACCTGGCTGTTTGTGCCAGATTTGTCCTAATGATGTCCTTTTCGAGACGAAGTACACGTTTCTTCTTCCTCGTGAAACGTCTCGGGCTCTGCCGAAGTAATTGATTTACTTTCCCATGCTTGATTTGGTGATGTCACAGATTTGATTTTCTGTTCACGCATTTTCGGCGCTAAATTAGGAACTGCTCACGGTTTCTCCATTCCCATGCGTGGGTACGTGGCGTTTCGTGGTTGGAAGGGGCAGCGCGTTTCACTAAGCCCCATTAATTACCTTACTGACCTGGTAAGTCTTGAGCCGCGAACAGTCGATCAGTTATGATGACTTCGCGTATTCTTAAGGTGTTTTTATTCCTTTGCCTTAACGTCCTTCTTCGACTATAAATAGGTCCTTTTGGTTTCTCATTTTTCGTCAACGCCTTATTGATTTTTCTGAAGTTTATCCTTAGCTCCTGCTCGAGATGAGACCTATGTTCGAATTTACGCTCAGTATTCTATTTGGCGATGTTTTTCCATAATGACCATGGTAATGGGTGGACTTTCCCATAATGGCCATGGTAACCCCAGGCACCATTTTGGACTGTTTCGTCTGGGAGGCAAAGGTCCCGGTGCTGCCTTTTGCTTCTTCTGTTGAGGAGATGATGATGAGGGTGAAAGAGAGTTTTCCTCTGGGGTTGTCTCTTTACTGGACAATTCATTAAAAGATGTTTCTTGAGCGATGGCGCCACTCTGATCCACAAGATAGGGGTGGTCTAGATGTCGATCAGGGTCTGTCGTCTGGTGGAGGATGACTTGGGCGGTGTTGAGCTCTGTCCAGGGCGTTCGTCCTTCGGAGGGTCTCCCGCTTGAAGGTCTTCCCGAGGTCAGACGGTCTTGGCGGCTACTCTAGGTTGTTTCCTGTCGTTCGGGTTCCTCCATTTTCTTTTTATGGGTTTTATTTCACAATTTCTTCAGTAATAGGCCCGATCTCCCATACTCGTCTCGGTGTCCTTGACTGCAATTTCTTCTGTAATAGACCTCTTTTGAGAATCAATGAAAAGTTATCTTTTTACTCTTGCGCTTGTTTATGGCGTTCCTTTATTTTCCAGTAGTTAGACTTGTTGACCTTCTATCTTCTGTCTGTTTTTAGCCGCGACCATTGGGTGATCGCACCCATTCATAGGGTCGTTGTTCCTTATAAATATCCATGGGAAGGAAAAGGGTGATGGTCTGTCCTTTCCCATGGCTCTTCTGGTGGGGACCGGAACTCATCCTCAGAGTAACATAAGGGTTTGCTTCAATATGTCTCTTAATGATGGTGACACATCCATTGAACATCTGAGTATGAAAGTGGAGGGTGAGGGCTTCGTCGACATCCTTCGTCCTATGGACCAACTAGACGAAGATAATCTCTCGATCTTGATGGGCGCTGATCCTCTCTACCCGTTGGTTTACTCGCTCCTGGGACATTGAGCTCTGCTAAACCGGTTTTGTTCTCGGCGATAAGCTTTCTGGTTCGTCGCCCCGAGGGTGGTCGGCTTTTGGCAGTAATCATTAAGGCCTCTGTGGATGCTGCTGATCCTCCTGAAGGAGATGTCCTTCGATTAAGAATGCGATGCAAGAAATTTGTCGGCGAGGACAATTGATGAAGAAGATCATCAAGTCCGATTGATTTAGGGGTCGTAATGTTTAGCTAGAAACCAACTACAATCGTCGAATTACGAAGTAATTCGCGGCTAACTTCGATCGGATCCTACAACGGGTTACACACAAGAATGGGTATTTAATCGAATGATATGACTAGTGAGAGTGTGATATAACAATAGGAGTGTCCCATAAACATATCTCATAGGGCTAAAGAGAATTTAGGCAAAAGATAGCAAAAAAGGCCAGAAAACAGGGTTCGGGAGGCAAAGGTCCCGGCGCCAGATGGGAGTGTCCCATAAACATATCTCAAATAACAATGAGAGTGACCCTTTAAATCGATTCGGGCACTTTTAGGGCTCGGATTGGGCTGATTTTTGGAGGGTCGGTTCCTTATGTTAGGAACATTAAATATGCCAATTTTGGCTGGGTTTGGAAGTCACCTCCTCAAGGGATTGAGAAAATATCAACTAGTTGCTATTTTCGGTAATTTCTTTAAATTTTATTCTAAAGGGTCTTTTAGGAAACCTAATTGGAGGTGGATTCTTATTAGGGATCTATATAAAGACTCTTAGGGCAGAGAATAAGGTGTGGAATTTCTCTCCAAGCTTTCTTACTTTACCACATCAATTAGAGAGGAGAAAATGTGCTAATTCCCAAGCTATCAACTAGTCAAGCAAGAAGAAGGTGTTTTTCTTATCAAACCACCATTGGAGCACTAGCGGGCTTTCAAGGAAGGAGATTAAATACACCGTTCGGTGTCCCAGGTAGAGGAGTGACAATTGGAGCTCTTGGTCTTCTTAATCGATTGGAAAGATCCGAGGGAAAATCGCGATTAAGGTAATCATCTAATTTCCTATTAGTTTAATTGTTAGTTTACGCATGATGATCTTGGGACGTACTAATGTCAAGACATGAGATGTCTGAGATTCCGCTTATACGACATTAGTAGACACCACCATAAACCAACAGTAGCGTCAGAGCCTCTTGCAAATAACTAATTTTTGCTAAGAATCGAATGATGAGACATGAGAATGTCCCATCTGAATCTCTTAACTTGGGCTTGTTAGTCCGTTTCGAGCAATTACTCTGATGATTTATGTGTTTCATTTGTCCAGGTGTCTTCTATGAAATTGAGTTCGAAAATGGTTAAAAACGGGAGAAAACACACATGGGGGTATTTTGGTGAATTGTTGATTATGGAAATTTTGGTCAATGTTGATGCTCGGATGAAAGTAGAATCCAAGATGAACCTAACGGCGAAAACTGAAGTCAAATCGGAGTCCGGGTGGATAAAGTAGGTCAAGTCAAAGATTGAGTTAAAGTCACTAGATCAAAGTCAGCGAAGGACACGTGTATAAAGCAGGCTACGTGCGGGTTCTCTTCTGTCAAAAGTTCGGTGGATTTCGGGAGTCTAAGGTCTATGCCTCCGTGTGACCTCACGCAATATAAAACAGTAAACCCGACCGCATCAAGGACAATCGAATGGATAGGAAACTTTGCACTGAAGTGGCTATATCTAGAATCGCGTTGTAACATCTTATATTGCTTCGCAATGCAGGATATCATTCTAGTTTGACAGCTACACACTGCTCATTGGGCGCCAGATTTGAGGAGTCCTATCTCCCTTCCTTTCTCTCTCTCGTCTCTATCATCATCTATTAAACAGGGCAACATTTGCCTTCCTCTTTCAACAGAGAGAGAAGGGATAGAAAATCAAAAATTGAATATGGAAATCAGAGGCAAATAAAGAAGAGATTTATGGAGGGACTCGGTTTTAGCTGGTATTTTTTATTTGAGGGAAAGTAAACCGAGATAAGAAGAGTATATTTCTTCTTGATTTGTCGGATGAAATCAAAGAATATTGAGAGAGATTGAAGGTCAGAGATCTGAAAAGAGATTATTTTAGGAAGAGAATGACTCAGAGATGGACAAAGATTTGAGCTATATTGTTAAAGAGACAGAGCAGGGGTTCGGTTGGATGATTTGATATGACTGTTATCTAAAAGGAAGAGAATGACCTCTAGAGATGGAAATAAATTAAGAATTTCATGGAGATAGAGAGAGAAAACGATTTATCTTCAAAACAGGGAAGAAATAATCTAAAGAGACAAGGAAGGCAAGTTGAGATTGTATTTTCAGACAGATTTCTTTGAAATTCTGCATACTTGTTTCCCTCTCTCTTATTTTTTTTGTTATAAATGAAGGAAATACAGAGAGATTGGACATCTCGGTTTTGGGGGTCAAATCATCCTCTCAAGCTCAATTAAACAGGATTATTAGAGAGAGAGAGAGAGTTCTAAATTATATAGTATTATCTCTTCTTCTCTAAAACAGAGAGCATTATCACCTTAATCTCCTTCTGTTTTTATTTCAGTGAGAGAAAGGAAACAGAGAAAGAGAGAGAGAGAGAGAGAGAGAGAGAGAGAGAGAGAGATAGAGTAATTTGTAGAGAGAAAGAGAAAAGCAGAAGAATCAATCAAATATTTGTTGTTCTCCATTCTTTTTACTTCTCTGTACTTATTTGTTCTTAGTTGTACGAGATAAAGAGATTAAAAGAAAAATAAACAGAAAGTTAGAAAGAGAAAACAGTGGGGAAGACGAGAAAATTAGTGGGAAAATTCTTTTCCCACAGAGAAATTGTTTCCGAGAAGACGAGAAAACTGCTTCTTTAGGGCGCGTTTGGCTTCCAGACAGGAAAATCAGAAAGAAACAATTTTCAGCGAGAAAAAGTTTAGTTCTTCTTCCATTTTCTCTTATTCTTCATATTAATTTTAATCTCTTATTATAATTAGCTAACCACTTATTCTAGGGCTAGGATGAAACCCATTTTTAAGCTTTTAGAGACACATTTTTGTGTGATTTTTCTCTTGATTGTGTTTAAAAGTTCAAGTTGTTTTAGTTAGGTAAACTTGTTTTCATTTCATTGTATATATTTTTAGTTTGATACACCATCCTTAGATTAAGGTCTTTGATGGTGTATGCTTTTCGATTAATATTCAATAGTTTAGAGATTTGTTTTTCCAAATAAAACAATTACAAGTTTATGATTATCAATCGGGTTTTAACAAGTACTTCTTCCGGAACTCGGGAAGTTCATTACCTTGAATTCGGAGTTATATAAGAAAGGGTTATTTCCCAAATGGCCCCCAACTTTGTGACCAGCTTCCTGTCTAGCCCCCTACTTTAGCAATAATTCCCGTATGGCCTCCTTTTTCCGTTATCTTTAACATTTCGTTACTCTCTCTCCTCCATCTCATTTTCTCTTTGCCACATCATCTTAGCACGACACATCATCATCTTCACCGGGAGGGGTCGCCGGCCGGCCAAATTTCCAGCCGGCGACCTTCAATTTTTTTTTTTTTTTTTTTTTATTCTCTCTCTCTTAAAACTCCGGCGAAGGAGGTTTCCCTTCGCCGGAGGTCTGTTCGTGATGAGAGGAGAGAGGAAATTAAAAAAAAAATTGAGAGAGAGAGAATAAAAAAAAAAAAATTGAAGGTGGCCGGCCGAAAATTTTGTCGGCCGGTGATCCCTCCCGGTGAAGATGATGATGTGGCAGAGAGAGAAAATGAGATGGAGGAGAGAGAGTAACGGAATGTTAAAGATAACGAAAAAAGGGGGTCATATGGGAATTATTGCTAAAGTAGGGGGCAGGCAGGAAGCTGGTCACAAAGTTGGGGGCCATATGGGAAATAACCCTAAAAGAAAAAGAGAGTTGACTAGATAATCATTGGTTCTAAATGTGATTTTTTGTGGCGAATTCCTAAACCCTAGACTCCCCCCTTTTGAGTTTCATCCGTTATTTACTTTTGTATTTTATTATTTCTATCATCAAAACCAAATCAAAACCAAAATTGTGTTACTTTCAAGTTCTAGAACGGGTTCACTTAGTCCCTACTGATCGACCCGGTCTTACCGGAATTATCACTTGACGCCCGTATACTTCCGGGTGGTGACCTATTTTGTGTAACCTTCTAGGCCCATCATCGAACTAATTCATGCTTGATTAGGTTGATAGTTATATTTAAAAGTGTTTTAAACATCCAATTTGAATGTTTTGAATGGGATTCAATGGTTTTCAAGTTGATAATTAAAGATTGATGATTGAAAGTATTTCAAAAAAGATCAATTTTGATTGATTTCTGTATTGAAAAGTGCTTTCAAAATTTTGATTTTCATTGATTTTGACTAATTGGATGTGAACCAAGAAATTGGATTTTTTAGTAGTTGCTAAAAATTGGAATTGTCTCAAGAACAAAGAAATTGGATTTTAGAAGTTCCTAAAATATCAAAAGTTGTGATTTTATGACTTTAAAGAGCTTTGAAAATCAAATTTGAATTTTTGGAAGTTTCTAAAAGTTGTATTTGATGCTTGAGAAGGAAATAGCAAATTGGATTTGCAAAAGAAAAGAAAAAAATAAATTTTTTTTTGGAAACTCCTAAAAATCCGGCCAGGATGCTTTGGAAGCTTCCTGGCCGGACCAGAACCTTCCTGGGCGCGACCAGCAGCTGCCGACAGAAGCTTCCTGGACGCGTCTAATGCTAGCGACAAGAGCTTCCTAGACGCGTCTTGGAGACGCGTCTTGCACCAGACGCGTCTGGGAGTCCCGAAGGTGTCTCGGTATATTACGAGACATCCCATCATGGTCCGGTCTTGCACCAGATGCGTCTAGGACGCGTCTGGAGCAAGGACCCGCGTCCTGGCCTATGCCCAGGACGCGACCAAGCCGATAAGGACTCAGACCAAGACATGCCGGCCCTTTGGGCCGTGCCATGTCTGGACCTTGTCCGAGCCCTTAATGGGCTTGGGCCAGGACTTGTCTCGGACTTTGTGAAGAATTATCCCGGGCTTTTTCGGACCACAAAAGGGACCATGATTCGAGTGGGAGTTTTGTCCAAATTTTCTCCCGATTCCACCCAAATTTTTGCCAAAATTATTCCGGGCCATCCGAAAGGCCAAAACGGGTTTTTCTTAAAATTGATTTGTGAAATCATTAAAAGTCAAATCAATTTTTTCCGAAATTGACCCGGGCTTTCAATACCCAAAAACGGAGTTTTTCTTGAGATTGATTTTACGATCATAAAAGATAAAATCGGAACGCGCCATTAGTCGAATTCTTAGAGAATAGACTTAAGGCCCGTAATGTGACATGGGATGTCGATAAAAGTATCTCCCGGATTATCATGCATATATAATTCTTAACCTTGATATATTATATGAATGCATGTAATGTGAATGCGGGAAACTAGTATGGCCATAGATTTGTTTCTTTATTCTTGTTTTAAGCACGGTGGGTGCATAATTTGTAATTAATTTTAATTTCAAGATTATACGATCTGCGAATCATTAGATTTTTTTAATTAGAGTTTAGGGTCTATGAGTCCATTGAAGAAACTCAAAGAAGGAATCCAAAGGCGAGTGGGAGAAATCAATGGAGGTTCAATGATGGCGATCTAAGACGAACCAACAGGCGAAACAAGAAGAAAACCAAAGGAGATTAGATCTTCTAGGTTAGGGGCCATACTAGGATCCATGTCTGCTTGATTTACTTTCTCGCATGCATTTACTTACTTATTTACGCTTTATGTCGTGGATGTTAGTTAGGCTAAATAGTTCACTATAACAAACGCCAGACTAGCATAAAAGCCCCTAAACGTAATTTTGAGTAAAGTGTCTATCCAAATTAAGAAAATCTTTGCGCCCTTATTCGAGGAAGGTGAGTCGGCCTTAGCAGAGTACCTCCTCTACCTTGGGACAATGCGGGTAGGCCTATAAAAGAGGCCTACATGTCAAAATGATTCTACTCAACGAGATCAGCAAAAGAGTTTTGGATACTCGAGGCAAAAGGGTAGATTAGTCATTCATCAATGAAATCTATCAATTAAGAGTCATAGGGGTATGATCAGTGAAGTAGTTCACTCACCCGGAACGACAGAGTCAAAGGGTAGGGCCATAGTCCGCTTTACTCCGAAGAATTGGGGACTTGGAATCACTTATTCAATCAGAGACGTTTTTATATTGAATAATGTGGGAAATCTAATGTTTTTCAAAAACGCTAACGAGTTTGAAACTTTGCAATTCTTTATGTAGTTTTTAAGATGACATAAGAAAACGAGTTCAACATTGAATCACACCTAAGATAGGTGCTGATCAACTTCCTATAATGAAAGAATGAATCCGAGAATAGTTCTCAGATTCAAAAGGAAAGCGTACTAGAATACCAATCCCAATGTGGACTCATAGCGGAGAAGGTCAAAAGCCTTTCGCAAGCAATCATATAACATTTTCTTTGAAATAGTAACGGATGCTAGCTAGACCATCAAGACAAACTGAGGAAGAGGCTCCTACAGAAGTCATAAATGGAGAGGTACGAGACCTCCAAGGCAATCTGAAAGTCATCCTAATGGAAGACAACATAATTTATCTATCACCCAATTCAATGTCGATAGATAAGACCTTAGATGAGTCACTCAGATTGTTACGAACAACTGAGCAGAACACACGGGAATATCAAATCTAAGAAAGGTTCTTGAGATTTGGTAAAACGAATCTAAGAAAGTGTTTCTTGAGATTCAAAAGGGCAAAGGGTCAGTTAAGTGAGAAAAACATTTGATCAAAGAAAAGGCAAGCAGTTGCCGAGTAGATGATAAAGAGTATTCCTCATTACTGTGAATGTTTCCAAACAATGGTTAGACCATTTAAGAGGAAACTACCCTTAGCACCTGGAGGACAAAAGGAATGGAATTATGAATTCTGGTTCCAATATCCTTGTTAACAAAGTTAAAAACAAGTATCGTAAAATTCCTTCGTCAGGTATTTTAAGACTGGATGTGCGACTCGGTAAAGCTTAAGGGAATCACATACTTGACTAAAAGATGTAAAGATCCAAGAGGGAGCACAAGCAGTAATGCTAGGGATGCTGAAAGGGATCGAAGTCTTCGTTTAGACACTGATCTAGCTTAAAACTTAATAATGATTATTTTGTTAATCTAGAAACATCTGATGTTTTAAACCAGTGGTAAATTAACTCAAAGTTAACATTGATAATGGCTGATATCAAGAGATTCAAACTCATTAACTTTAGCATTGTCAATTGGGTCTTAAGGACTAATTGACAAAGTCACCCTTTTCAAAAAGGCATGGAGACTAGTAATCTATTAGGACTCATACAGTGTTATGTAGACCAATAAGTTTACTTGCAGAAGCTAACAAGAGAAACTTCAATACGTACTCTGACGACTTCATGAAGTATGGAAACATAGAAATCATAAAGTGTAAGTCAGAATGTTTGAAAGGTTCAAACAAAGTACAAACCAAAGTAAAGAATCACTTTGACAAGAGAGTTTAAGCCATCCGATTAGATTGGAGTAGTGAAAAATTGTGTCAAACACTTGATAACCATTAAAGGATTTGAGAAAGCGTTTCATAACTCGCTCTATGAAACTCATCTGAGGGATGGTGGATTCAGTGGGAGTAATCGAACACTGCTATGCATGATTCGACCAATGATTGGTTTAAGCCAAGTCTTCCGAATATTTTGGGATGTATTCTAGAAACAATTGTGTTTCCACACTTAACCTACACCGTCTAAAGCTAAGCTTGTGAAAAGTGTTTTACAAGGATACAAAAATTAGCTAAAGTCTGGCGCAATTTCTTTAGAAGAAATTTGGGCTTCTTTTTCCACAAACGATCAAGAGAACAAAGTGTTTGTTGCTCATGATAGTATTCCTATATTAATTAGCATACCTAGTGTACTGGGAGAAAAGTACTAAATATTACAAGAATAAGTGAGAGAAAAGTACAAGTTGAATTAATTCGACCATGAGAAAAATCATGAAGAGTCATGAAGAACAATCATGAAAATTGTACAGGCCGATTAAATTCGACCAAGAGCAACAAAACTGTTGAAAGACAATAAACCGCGGTTCCTCGAAAAAGGAAGAGGTAAAGATGTGATCTTAAAAACCTACCGCACTAAAGCGAATGTTAATTCGCAGGAGAACTCTCTAGCGACTGAGAGTACTGCAAATTGTTGTTCAAAAGCCCTTAAGGTCAAAAGAAATCTCAAAGATTCAGAAGATAAAGGTTATTTCTGAAGATATAAAAGACCTGCGCAGAGACGGAAACTGACTCTAGATTTTGGCTAGAAGCCAAAATTGTCATGGAATCCATATCTTATCAAGACATGTAGCTTGATAATTTAAGTCAACAGAAGACCTAAATTAGTTTTCCAGAGTAGAAAACTGAGAAGGATGGAAACATTTGAGTTTTCTGTAACTAGACAAGAGGAATGAAATTCTTCCAGTCCAGTTATGTCCATATGCATGCTTCAGGAATCCATCGACAGATTATAGCACGCAAGAGTCGGAATCTTCGATTCATAGAGATAATCAAAGTAGTTTTGATTCCTGAGGAATGAAGAAATTCTTGAATCACGATATTTCAAGAAGGTAAGTGGGAGTAACAAACCTTCCGGGCCCTATGCAGAGTACATACAAAAGATTGAGTACAACGTAAGATGTTGTATAACAGTAATGAACTGACTCAATAAAAGGACCACACACAAGGATAAAATGTCATTTTGGGCATCTAAGATCTATAAGCATAGATCAAAAAGATGATAGGAATATAGGATTAGAAAGACTCAGTACGATGAGACGCTTGAGATCCAAAACCGAAAATCTGAGACTCGGAAAAGTGTAAAAGAATTTCGACCCAAAAACTCATGACAGAGAGTGTTCCAAGACTCGGAGTCTAAAAGACACCGATGAGCAAGCACGCATGAGAGAGACATTTATGTTCGAAAACATAAAGTCAAGTCATGTTGGACATGATTAACATTTAGACATCCAAATTCGGATTGGAAAATCCGAAACACTACTTAGAACATCCTAGGAGGCTAAAGGATGAAGTAGTACAAAAGGTTGAAACAAGTCATCGTAGCAAACTTCCAAACATGGAAGGAAAGTAGGCTGAAAGTGTTTAAGCCGAAAACTATTGCAAATACTACATAAATAATGAAAGCCTTAACTCTAGTAAAGGTTACTAGAAATTATCAAGGTCGAAGAAAGCAATCTTCAAATTAATTGATAATTAGCAAAGTTTAAAACGAACTACTTCGGTAATCAAACTAAACTGTCACCTAAGAAAAAATATGAGATTCATACACAAGTCTAAGGCATGAGGTATATTTTATATAAACCTCGACAAGTAAAATTTAGCAGGTAAAAGGAGTTTTACGAAAGAGGCTCAGATTTACAAACTCTCGTTATCGAAAATAAGTTGATTATTTCACAGTCGTCTAAATTTGGTTTAGTATTTAAACGACAGTCCACAGATAATAAAACATTCCGAATAGGTTTATCAGATATGTAAACTGATGAATGTAACTCTATTAAGTGAACTTGGAATATTTATTATCATCTCCCTAGTCCAGGTTATTGCTTGGACAACAACGACCAAGGAAAACTAGCACGTGAGATCGACAATATAGCGCAGTCTCATGGGCTACTGAATAAGAGTATTCGAGTCGACTACGTGGGTGTGTAAAAGGTGTATACACTGGATAACCCTCTAATGAGAAGTACATCACTCGTGATGAACGTCAAACGTTTCTCATTAAGACAAAATTTGAGAGACCTCAAAACATGAGTGTTCCAATCATCTTATGTAAGGAATGTCCGACTTTGGTTCCGCTTAACGCAACGCCGTAAAAGAAGGTTATAAAGGCAGATACTGTGAAGGATAGGATAGACATGAAGTTAAGTGGGAGCGCAAGAATGGATTGTGTCATCCTAATAACATTAGGTATAAAGTGTCTCAAGGCCACTTGATGAGTTGACAACTGAAAATGCGTGGCCACGCTCAAACGGATTAGGAGTTAATCGTTTGTCTTTCACAGTTGTACTCAAGAAATTCTGAATGACGTGATGTATCAGATGGGATACAAATTGACACGGGAATCGAGCATTGCACTTGTTCTAAGTCCAAGTGGGTGTAGCGTTCCAACCTTCAAGTCGGAGAATCAGACGAGTTAGAACGCCGAGCGGATCCAGTGGCTTCATTTAGGATTTGGTTTCAAATACTTATTTTGATTGATTCAGATAGTTCATTGGACAGTTCTCAAAAAATTATGTATTTTGACTAGTCAGAGGAAAAGATTGGACATGGTCTGACTATCGTTTCGTATTCGACAATTTTCTTCAGTATCGAATTTTAGCGGGACCATATAGTTTCTTCATGGTTACTTGTGGGGTAAAAAAGAAACGAAAAATTTTAAATTGGGGGTCAAGAAAATAATTAATGAGGGTTGAATTAGTGGGTTATATATATGGTGGGATTTGTTTACAAAGTGTATATAATTAAAGGACCTAAAATGGATTAATTTACTTGGCTACTTTGTTTGGCGACATGTGGCATCCATTGGCTTTAAATTGGAATCAAACTCACTTTCTCCATTCAACTAGGGAATAGGAAATTGAAGGCGCCCATAGCACTACCCTTAAGAGAACTTGTGAAACTTCCTTTGCTGAACACGTTGCCCATTTCACCTCCACGTGCCACCAACCCACCCCGTTTGAAATCCAATTCCATTTTCTTCATTCCTCATTTGGAAACAGAGAGGTTTTTTTTTTTTTTTTTGAAATGCAAACAGAGAGTTAGAAGGAGCAGTGGCTTTAACGTTTGGAAACAGAAGGTTTCGTATTATGTGAACAACTTTGGTCGATTTCTTCGTCGTCGGCGATCCGAATTTAATGAAACTTATTTCTGCAGGTAATCCCATTTGACTTGTTCTACATATCTATCCATTCAAAATTTTCTATTTCCTCCGAGTTTGATGGTTTTATGATAGTTATTTCGATAGCTGTATAGTTGGGTCTAATATGTCTTGGGTTCGTAATTTGGAGCTATTTGAGATAGTTATAGTTATATTTCTTCGAATGATTTATGTTCAGGATCGTGTTTAAGATATTGTGGACTATTTTGGGGTGTTTGTATATAGACGGGTTGCTGCCGAATTATTTTACGGTTCGAATTTCATATTTGGACTAGTTTTGGTAATGAATTGGAATAGAGATGGTTACCCGAACTTTGTCGTATTTCACATAAATGGATAGGTTGAGTTATGGATTTGCAACATTGGATTCATTTTATGATTTGATAGTTCAAGATTCATGGTATTTGGTGTGTTATATAATTTGTCGGCTTATGAAGACTCTGAAATGTAAAATAGACTTTGAGGGAAGTTGGTTGGTTGATTTGTATGCATTTCAGGTATTCGGTGGAATGTTCAGTGATCTCTATAGTGCCTATAGTACATTCCTAGTATAGTTTCATTCATTTTATGCATTCTTGCTTTGCAAGAGGATCTTGACAGTTATGTTACTGTCAAATGACCGTTTTGTCCTTTTATATTCTAGTGAGACTAATGTACTGCCATTGGGAGCTCGAAGAGAGGTGAAGCTTAGTCAGGAGCACCATTAGAGGCGCAAGAAGAGGTAGGATCCTATGAATATATATATTCAGTTATTATCTTCTTTTTATCTTTATCTAAATCAAATTATGATATGATATGGCATGACGTGAATGTATGTGGTGTGCTCTATGTTATGGATGTTTCTCTTTTCAAACCAAATTGGTTTTTCTGAAAAATAATCACATGGAGGCGGAATCACTTGATCTGTGTGATCGTTTTGTGTGAATTGTAAACACGTGGTGGCGGAATCGCTTGAATTGCGTGTATAACATGGAGGCGGAATCGCTTGATCTGTGTTATGTATAATGGTTGTTTTCCGGCAGCCATTGGTTGGTCCCCTTGTTTATTTTATGTTATGGATTAGCATGAATTATGTCAAGGGTTACACTCGGTGTGTGGCCAGCCGTTTGGTAACGACCATTCTAGTGTACCCGAAATGGGGTCCGGAGAGGATGGGAGTTGGGGTATTCCGACCCTTGGAGTGATTGGGGGACTGACCCAATGCCATGCTTGTTTATTTATCCTGCTAAGCCACTGGTGTGTGTGGTTTGAATTCTGATGTGATTGATACTTACAATGTTTTCACCGAAATGAAAGAGGGTGTTTACCGGAGTTTTCTTAATAAGAAAATACTAATTCCCTGGAAGTGGACACTTGTAAAAGCTTGGCTTTGAACAGGGTTTAGCCTACCTTGAGACACAAGAACGCTCTTCTCCTTTGGGTTGATGGGACCTTTAGGAGGGCTCTGTTCTTGTAGGTTTGGGAGCCTATCAGATCATTTAATATTATTATAGGTTCATGCATATGTTTGGGTATTCTTTGAATGGTCAATGAGTTACCTTGCGAGGAAGCGCCAGATCTGGTCGGAGATAGGACGCGCCTCAAGATGAGATAATTGTATCGCCGTGTGTATATGGCTCTGCTAC
Organism: Eschscholzia californica subsp. californica; assembly: GCA_002897215.1. NCBI lineage: Eukaryota > Viridiplantae > Streptophyta > Magnoliopsida > Ranunculales > Papaveraceae > Eschscholzia > Eschscholzia californica. The sequence continues at coordinate 78,166 of BEHA01000776.1, forward strand.
ACGACGATGCTATTATAGTCGTCTGGGTAAGTCATGACATGTTCTAAGCGTATCATCGTTTGGGTGAGATTTACTATTCAATGCGTATTGAGATCACAAGCCAGCCTGATGGGCGATGATGACGAAGGGAGAGTTACGGAAGCTCTTACCGGGGTATTACGTGGATCCATGTGTACACTGCAGTAGTCAAACGTTCAATAAGGCGACGCCTGCCTACGCATTAACAAAGGTCGAACGGTTATTCCTAGCCGAATAGTAGGTGACCTCGACTGAGGGCGTATGCAGTCGTGATCTTGGTAAGCTAGAAGAACTATCTCGCTATATTGCCTTGCTTGGTGTGCCTATTGATATCTTTGTATATATGTAACACTTATAACTATTGATATATTAAACTGTTGATGTGTGTGGTGCGGGTAGGATGTCTAGGTAACCTACTGAGCTAACCTTCGGGTTATCTGATTCCTATTTGTTGTTGTTTAGTTGCAGGTATTGGTGCCCGGAGTGACATAGTTTACTTCGACGGCTCACATTATGTAAGAATATAGTTTCTATTATATTTTCAAGTTACGATTTTATCACGACGTTAATATTATATATGTATCATCTAGAATAGTTTGGATCGCACTTGTTTGTGATTGTACACGTGTAAATAGTATGCACTTGTCACTTTCACTTTGATGTAATATCTTGAGTTTGGATTTCGTTTTATAAACTTTATGAAAAATGTATGAATGTTTGACAGGTTTTTCAGGTTTGATATGTTCAATCTATAGAGGAGATTCTACCTAAATTCAGTCTCTTCTGTGAATTGTTCATATAAATGAATTCAAATTGTTTTTATCTTTATGAAAAACTATTTTTGGGTTACATATATTTTCCGAGCATATTTTCAAAAGAATTAAAATATAATTGATTTTTCGCTGCGTATGTTCTTGATTTGTACTCGTGATAAGAGTTTTAACTTGGGTTTATATTTGAAACTTGTCTGAGTCAGTATTAGACCGAGTTTCTTTCATAAACTGCCTGACAAACCGTGATTCGGAACACGGGGCGTCACAGTGGGAGTCTGAAGGGCTTGTCCTTCGACCAAGATTAGAATGCGAGAAATTTGTCGGCTAGGACAATTGATGAAGAAGATCATCAAGTCCGATTGATTTAAGGGTCGTTATGTTTAGCTAGAAACCAACTACGATCGTCGAATTACGAAGTAATTCGCGGCTAACTTCAATCGGATCCTACAACGGGTTACACATAAGAATGGGTATTTAATCGGATGATATGACTAGTGGGAGTGTGATATAACCATGGGAGTGTCCTATAAACATATCTCATAGGCCTAAAGAGAATTTAGGCAAAAGATAACAAAAAGGCCCGAAAATAGGGTTTTGGGCCTAAACTGATTCGGGCACTTTTAGGGCTCGGATTGGGCTGATTTTTGGAGGATCGGTTCCTTATGTTAGGAACATTAAATCTGCCAATTTTGGCTGGGTTTGGACGTCGCCTCCTTAAATCTTATTCTCAAGGGTCTTTTAGGAAACCTAATTGGAGGTGGATACTTATTAGGGATCTATATAAAGACTCTTAGGGCAGAGAATAAAGTTTGGAATTTCTCTCTAAGCTTTCTTACTCTACCACATCAAGTAGAGAGGAGAAAATGAGATAATTCCCAAGCTATCAACTAGTCAAGCAAGAAGGTGTTCTTCTTATCAAACCACCATTAGAGCTCTAGCGGGCTTTCAAGGAGGGAGATTAAATACACCGTTCAGTGTCCCAAGTAGAGGAGTGACAATTGGAGCTCTTGGTCTTCTTAATCGATTGACAAAGTTCGAGGGAAAATAGCGATAAAGGTAATCATCTAATTTCCTATTAGTTTAATTGCTAGTTTATGCATGATGATCTTGGGACGTACTAATGTCAAGACATGAGCTGTCTGAGATTCCGCTTATACGACATTAGTAGACACCACCATAAACCAACACCTCTTGTTGTTTCTCCTTCTTCTTCTTCTTCTTCTTCTTCTTCTTCTTCTTCTTCTTTTCCTTCCTCTGATATGTAATTGATATAGTCTTCCCCTTTTTTAAAGCTTTATTTTGTTGATGGTTGTTTATTTTATTTTTCATAGTTCTGCACCCGTTTGCTTGTTTGTCATTGCTTTCTCCCTGTAACTACACAGACACGTGAACAGAGCAGGTTGGATTATTGTTAGTTGAACCCTGGGCTAACTAATGCGATTTCCCTAGTCTTACTACGCATGCACCGGATGATCGCTTTTGCAAGAATAGTAATCAGTTAGCCCTATTCTATCATGTCCTGACCTTACTACTTCCCCCTGCAAATACTAATTCCCGCGTTAGTAAAAAAGTTTCTTGTAAAACGTTTTTTTGAATACCTGTCCTTGGGTGTCTATACCAGGGTTGTTTTCATCGACTTGAGCACGACTTCTTTAGCCAGGACTTCTCCTTGACCCCTGGCCGTCACTACCAGTGATGTTTTCGTCAGCTTGAGCAAACTAGTTTAGCTAAAATTCTCCTTGATCACTGGTCGTCACTACCAGGGTTGTTTTTCGTCGGCTTGAGCACGACTAGTTTAGCTAGAACTTCTCCTTGACCCTGGTCGTCATTACCAGGGTTGTTTTCGTCGGGTTGAGCACGACTAGTTTAGCTAGGACTTCTCCTTGACCCCTTGTTGTCACTACCAGGGTTATTTTTGTCGGCTTGAGCAAGACTAGTTTAGCTAGGACTTCTTCTTGACCCCTGGTCGTCACTACCAGGGTTGTTTTCGTCGGCTTGAGTACGACTAGTTTAGCTAGGATTTCTCCTTACGGACCTCTGGTCGTAGCCTCGGCTACCAGAGCTATCCTGCCCCCGGTCGTCGCTTTCGCTAACGGGGCGTTAGGTTAACTAGGACTTCTCCTTGGGATCCTGGGCGGGGATTGCGTTTTACTCGAGTAAAGTGAGTTTAACTAGGACTCCTCCTTGAGGTCCCGGGTCGTTGCCTTGGCTCTCTTGCCTTAGCTAACCGGGCTGCCTGTTTCGCCTATGCAAAGTGAGTTTAACTAGGTCTCCTCTTTGGGCCCCTGTTTGGGGGTCGTGTTTTACTCGAGCAAAGGTTCAATTTAACTAAGACTGCTCCTTAGGGCCCTCGATTGTCTTCGCAACTATCGAGGTTGTCCTGTCCCTGGTCGTGGCTTTCGCTATCAGGGCTATTTTTAGGTAGGGCCCTTGGTCGTTGCTTGTGCTACCAAGGCTACCTTTAGGTCCCCTGGTTGTTGCTTTCGCTACCAGGGTTACCTTTCATCGAAGCCAACAAAAATTTCCTTTTTGCGGTACCTTTTTTTTTAGAAAAATACTATTTTATTGATAAAAAACGTAGCTTGTAGCGCTACCCTTCTGCCTAACAGCTTGTTATTGTAAATTGAAAAGAAAAGGTGTTGTAGCAGTTGCCCGTCATACCTGGACACTCTCTGTCTTATTCTTGCATGTCAGTTGTAGGATCGTCGTAGAAGACTCGATTTCCTCCAATGGTAGTTGGGTTAGTCGCCTCTTCCTGGCAGTTTTCAGCCGAGATCAAATAGCATTCCCGAGCTACCTTCTGGTTCCCTTTGACCATGCCTACGAGGTCCGTTCCCGGGATCGAGAATTTCATCATTAGGTGGTTCATGGAAATTATAGCTCTGGATTCCCTTAGAAAGTTCCTCCCCAGAATGATGTTGTAACTTGTAAGCATGCGTCTTATCAACTATAACGAAATTAAGCATTATTGCCTTTTTTTGTTTCCCCATCCCCGATTAGTATGGGTAACGATGCCACTCCATCGGTTTCAACTTGGTTGTCGCCGATACTCTCAAGCATTTCTTGTAAGACTTGAGATATTGAGAACTTACCCCTGAGTTTGTTAAAGCACGTGCGGCTCATGACTTCAGTTGAGCTTCCTGTGTCCACTAGGATATGTCCCACGTTCCAGTTAGCCACCACTGCGGTTATCACCAAGGGGTCGGTGTGAGGGGCAACTACCCCTGCCAGGTCTTCGTCAGTGAAGACGATGAGTGGTGTTTTCTCGCTGGGTCTGACGAACAAAGCGGGGGGATTCTTCGCTTCGTTGGCGTACTTGCGCTGCTCATCCTTAGTGTTTTCGCTGAGGGTCGGTCCTCCGGTGATGGTGTTAATGTCGCCCATCAACCCATTGGGTTCCTCCGGCCGTTTGGTTGGTTTTTTAGCAGCAGTGAAGTGCGTATTGGTATCCAACCCTGAGCCGATTCCTCCTTTGCTTGTTGATCTTTCGTTCTTGTGATCGGGGAGCTGTTGTTCCTTATGGATGTATTTGTCCAGCTCCCCCTTCCTTACCATCTCCTCTATCAAATTCTTGAGGTGTCGACAGCCGTCGGTCCTGTGGTCGCATCCCCGATGAAAGGCGCACCATGCCGTCATGTCTCTGGGGCCGAACTCTTCCTTGTCGTCATTGGGTTTGGGTAATTGTACTTTCCCCTTCGAGGCGAGGCTCTCTAGGATCCTCCCTCTCCTTTGTCAAGGGGGTATACGTGGTGAAGTTAGGTCTTGGTCTCCTGCTGCGGTCCAGTTCTCTGGGAATCCTCACCTCTTCATGCTCCTTTTCTTGGATGGCTCTATTTCGTACGGAATGTTGGTCACCTCCTTCATTCTTCGGTAGTTTTCTTCCCTCATGAACTGTTGGACTCTCTCTATCAATTCTGGCAGTGTGTTCGATTCTCGACTTGAGATATCACGTATGATGTTATCTTGTCTAAGACACCTCTTCAGGGCTGCAAACGCGACCTTTAATTCCAGGTCGGGAATTTGTACCATGAGGTTACGAAACCTCTGCCGGTAGTTTGCGAGGGTCTCGTCTCTCCTCTGGATCACATTGAACAATTCGTCTGTCTTTCTTTTTATGGTGGTGCTGCCTCGGAAAGCATCGCAGAAAGCTTGAGCGAGCTCCTCAAAGGATCTTATCGAACTGGGTGCCAGTGTTTGGTACGAGGATTGTGCTGGTCCTTTGAGTATGGTGGCGAACACAACACACCACACGTTCTTATTGGTTGTGTAGAGGTTCATCACTGAGGTGTAGTTATTGATGAACACGTCTGGGTCTTCCAAGACGTAGTAGTGTTCGAGAGCCGGGCACTTAAAAATTCTTGGGCTTCTCTGACTCGAGTATCTCTCGGCTGAGGGGAGGTTGATGGATTACTGCCCTCCCTGTTAGTTTTTCCTTATCTCTCTCTCTCGAGTCAGCTCTGCTATCTGATGTATAAGCACTTCACAGACGGTCGGGTCGTGTTTGCATCCTTCGTCGACCCCTGCTCGCTTAGGGATGTAAGGCCTGTTTTGATCCAGTACTCCGGCTTCGTCCAATATGGTCTCAGTATGCATCTGATCACCAGGTCGTAGTTCCATTGCTCCGGAAGAATACACACCACCGGGTGAAAAGAGCCTTCGGGCCTGCATTCTGATTGCCTCCTTCCTTTCCTCCTGCACCAGTCCTTTTTTGGCGGCTTCGGCCTTGCAGAGGCTCTCTTGTAGTCGTTTTACCTCATCTTCTCTTCGCGTCCCGTCTGCCTTGAGTTGTTCGAGTTCGGCCATCAGCTCAACTGCGTTGGTGATCCAGTGCTGGGATCCACGGGGGGTGTGTTCTTCCGAGGACATGCTTGCCTGAAGGGTTGAGGGAAATAGTTAGTATCGAAAGTGAACGGAAGGGATTCGGGTTTTACCGAATCGATGGTTTTGCTGGAGAGATGCCCTCCTTCTAGCGTCAAATGCTGATGTCAAAAAATGGTCTTCCATTATATCAGCATGAAAAAGGGATTTGATGCATGACAGCCTCCGTTATGATGGTATATTCTGCTATGAGTGGTGAGATTACCTCGAGTAGCCTTGCTTCCAGCTCTGGTTTTCTCCTACACTACTCTTGCTCCTTGTTCATTGCTCCTGCTCCTTGCTCCTTGCACCAGCTTAGGTCTCCTGTCTTTTAGCTCCGATTCCAGCTATCTCCAAGCTCTTGTTTGTCGAGTCCCAGAGGGGGGAAACCTGCAAAGGATTCGAAAACCGCTCCGACGCTCTAGACAGTCAAGGTACTCTTTGCAGTAAAAGAATGAATGTTGATTGATCCTTTTTTGGGGGGTGAGTTATGGGAACTCTAAGTATTTCTTCTAGGGTTCCTGGGGTAGAAGACGATGTTCTAAGATGTTTTCTTAGATTCGGGAAGTCTCCTCTAGATCTAAGATTTCGGGTGATGGGAGATGTCGGGTGATTCCGGGCGCCCTTTGGAAGACGATGTCGGGGGCCTTTTATAGGCTTAACAGGCATCGTTCTTTTCCGTATAAGGGAAAGTTTCCCTTTGTGCTTATCTCGGATTCGGGATTTGTGAAAGTTCCTAAGTCAAGGATCTTTCACGGTTATCCTGCCGATGTGATACATCTTCTAGGAGAAGTTTCCTCCCTTAGACGCGTGGAGTCCAAACTTGCTTAAACACTTACAGATCTGTAACCGACTAAGATCTCTTAGGATATTTCGGGATTGAGTCGGTAAGTCAGTGCGCTTCTGCCTGCCAAATCTGGCGTAGGGCATCGAACGAACCTTCCGGATCTCCCTCATTCCTCTAGAGGCCCCAGGGCTGATCTGGCCATGCCGAGGGCGTAACTGAAGGATATGGTGCCTGAAGTCTGAAGGAATGGTATCCTTCCGAAGGAGTGTCCTTCGACCAAGGATGCAATGCGTGCAATTTGGCTATTAGGATCTTAATGAGCTTATTCAGAAGATCATTAGTCCGGTCCAATTAGGGGTCGTAATGCTTAGCTAGAAGCCAACTACGATCGTCGAATCAAGAGTTGATTCGCGGCTAACATAGACCGGATCCTACAAGGGTTACACAACAGAATAATGATTTGAACGGAGAGAATTGACTAGATGGATAATGGCAAATAAGTGGATTGGATCCGTTATTGGTAAGTCCAGAAAGATTCGGAGAAGTCCGAAAGAGATAAACATGTCCGGGCCCCAAAGGGAGGCCCGGAATGGCTTTAGGGAAGCCGGCCATGTGATGGCCGGCCAAGGCAATAGGGCCGGCCATGTGATGGCCGGCTAGGCCCTAAGTGGGCCGGCCAAGGAAGCCCATAAAGGGCTATGTT
>BEHA01000776.1:112230-126232 GCA_002897215.1 Eschscholzia californica subsp. californica
AGAAATCTGAAACACTATAACAATAATATTAATTCAAGACACAAGAGAGGGTTTTCCAATCTCTTTGGGAAAATGGGATAAAGAGATTGAGAAGTAGTGGAACCCTAGGGTGAGCGATTTTGTTGGGAGAACGAAGAGAAATGGTTAACAGAAGAGAGAAGACAAAGGGAGTTAGGAGTTGGAAGGACGAAAATTGAACGATTGGTGTTTTACTGATCCAATGAAACACAGTTACAAACATGGAATTTGAAAACGCAAATGTCCAGCTATCCCAGTTCAATGGTTAAGATTTAAAGCATGGTTTCATCTTCCAATCCAGTTGGCAATTTATCTCTTTATTGGTCCTAGTCAGCTTGTCCTACTCACAACTTTTGTGTTTTGTTATATAGATAAAAGATGGATAAGAGAAAAAAAAATTATGAGAAACGAAAATACGTTGGTAAACATAGCATCAAAGAGGTATAAGAGATTGAAGATAAAAGGGAAACAATAAAGATAAGGGTATTTTTGTACTTTTAAGTGTAAAAAGGGGGGAGGGGGGGTTCCCAATATCCAATTAAAAAAGGAGGCATCCCTAATTAGACATAAGGGATGAGGGGGTATCGCTAAATACCCCAAAGATTTTTAAAGGTAATTTTATAAGGCCTTATTGTAAAACTTAGATACTTGTGGAGAAAGTCAACTTTTAGGTAAGTCAGTGATACGAAAGATTGAACTCACAAAATTTGAATGGCCTTTCTCTGTTTGACTTCAAAAGCGTGTGGTTCTCTTTAATTCCAACAAGATTAAGCTTTATAGTTTGGGTAGCTTTAGGCAAATTACCCACAATAACAACCTCAAGGGGGGTGGAGTAGGGGTGTACACGAGCCGAGCTCTTAACGAGCTGCTCGAGCTCGGCTCGACTATTGCTCGTGCTCGACTCGAATATTAACGAGCCCGAGCTTACCACGAGCTCAAAATCAAGCTCGTTTACATAAACGAGCCGAGCTTGAACATTCTTTAGTGTATCACGAGCTACTCGTGAACAGCTCGTTTAACATGCTCTTATAATAGAATAGTACATAATTACATATTAGTATTGAAACTTGTACATGAAATATCAACCATTAAAAAATTATCGGAATATGAATCATTAATCATTATTATTGTATGTGACAAATGATCGTTGAAGTATTTTGATGATTTAGAAAGTTTTAATTTGAAGTATTTTGACAAACGAGCTTAAAACAATGCAAGCTCGAGTTCGAGCTCGAGCTCGATCAAACTTATACGAACCGAGCTTGAACAAGTGGACAATTACTCGAACGAGCTCGAGCTCGAGCTCGACAGTCAAATACACGAACCGAGCTTGAACATCTTACTACTCGGCTCGGCTCGACTCGAGTACACCCCTAGGGTGGAGTGATCGTCCCAAACTAGGGGGAATCGGTCGGGCTCGAGCGTCCGCGGGCTTTTTTTCAGATTCGGGTGGATCATGCACGAGACTTTGAAGCCCACTATAGATCGTCGGGACGGATCGGGCCGGTCACTTTGGCCTTTTCTGATACCCGTAGCCCGTTCGTGCCCGCCTGCCCGAACGGTCTTTGGCAGTCATGGGGTCGGGTTTTAAAAAAAAAAAAAATTATGTTTTTTATAATTATATTTTTCACAAAATTACACAATTCTTAGATTAATAACAAAAAGTTATACAACTAAAAACGAATAACACGTCTTTATCAACCAAAAGAGTTACATACGTCTTGAACAAACAAAAGAGTTTAGATATGTCTCAGAATCTTTACATAATCATGAATTAAAGAGAACTAAAACATATCTACATTATATCCTATGAACATCATCACAAAAAAAAAATTACATGACATTTTTTTTCACCTTTCTGAAACGGATTTGACTCGTGAGAGTTTAGATCGGGAGAATGTCTATAACTTTAAGGGTTATTTCCCTAATGGCCCCCAACTTTGTGACCAACTTCCCGCTTGGCCCCCTACTTTACGAGAAATACCCATCTGTCCCCATTCCGTTATAACACCGTTACTCTCTCTCTTCCATTTCTTTTCTCTCTCCTCCAGCATGTTTTCTCTCTCTGCCACCTCGTTAAAACCAGCCACATCATCGTCTTCACCGGCAGGGTCGCTGGCCGGCGACCTTCAAACTTTCTTTTTTTCTCTCTCTTCTCTCTCTCTCTCTAAAAAAATACTTTTTTTAAATTCCCTCTCCTCTCTCTCTAAACTCCGGCGAAGGGAAACCTTCGCTGGAGCTAGGTCTGTTCATCACGAACAGACCAGATCAGGATTTGTTCGTGATGAACAGACCTAGCTCCGGCAAAGGTTTCCCTTCGCCGGAGTTTAGAGAGAGAGAGGAGAGAGAATTTTAAAAAATAAAAATAAAAATTTTAGAGAGAGAGAAAAAAAAATTTAAAGGTTGCCTGCTGGAAATTTGGCCGGCCGGCGACCCTGCCGGAGAAGACGATGATGTGGCTGGTTTTAACGAGGTGGCAGAGAGAGAAAACATGCTAGAGGAGAGAGAAAAGAAATGGAAGAGAGAGAATAACGGTGTTATAACGGAAGGGGACCATATGGGTATTTCTCGTAAAGTAGGGGGCCAAGTGGGAAGCTGGTCACAAAGTTGGGGGCCATTAGGGAAATAACCCTAACTTTAAATCATCAAAAAAAAAAAAAAAACAGAAAACTAGTGATTAAAGATGAAGTTCGGAAGCTTCAACCGCTTCATCTGATCAGTAGATCATCAGCGTATAGTCAACCGAACATTCAACTACTACTTCGTTACTAACCATCAGAGAACATTCAACAACAATGTGATAGAATCCATAGTGAAAGATTGAAGAGGTTACACTTTAGGGCTTGAGAAGGCCTCGTTACCAACCATTAAAGAACAACAAGCTCAAAATGCTACTATGTAGAGAAGAGAAGAAGAGAGATGAAGAGAAAAGGTAAGTATTCGGTTACCAAAGTTGAAGGTTTAGGAGTTTATAATTTTAGGGTTTCGGTTGGTTTGTTTAGAGAGGAGAAGGGAGAGACTAAGAGACAATGAGAGAAATTAGGGTTTCGGTTAGTTCGTTTAGACAGGAGAGACCGACAGACTGAGAAAGAATGAGAGAAATTAGGGTTTCAGTTGCATTAAGGGGTGTCTTAGGGTATTTAACCTGATGCCCCTTCTGATCCAACGGTTGAGGGGTCTCTCCATTCCTCGGTCGTTGGATCTTAAAATTAGTTTCGGGTTACTATGATTGGGGGGCGGACACTAAACGAGCGGGCATATCGTGCCCGGACACGGGTAGGAGCCCTTGACCGAGTCCCACCCACTACAACCCGATTTAACGGGTCGGGTAAGCCCGACTCGGGCTTAGGTCGGTCAGCGGATCTTCACGGATCAGGCGGATAGTCTCGGGTTCTCAGACCAATTTCCCAGCCCTATCCCGAACAGATGTATATGTAGAAGAATCGATAAAGCATATGTTCCTACACTATAGAGAAGCCTCCAAGTTCTGGTACTATTTTATCGAGGCCTTTTGGTATCAATGATGCACACCGAGATCATTACCGGAGGTCATAGAACAATGGAAAATGATAGGTACAAAAATGGAAGAAAGATCTCTGGAATCTCATTCCAAGTGCAATTGGTCTATTTGGAAGTCTAGAAACAACAAGGTATTTAAAAAAATGTACAGAAGATAGTTGTATAGAAGTTAAACACACAAAATCGCTATATTAGCTTCCTTATAAACTGTTAGGAAAAATAACCTAAATAACTTGTTCACAAATATGAAGATAAACGATGTGAAAGTAAAAGCAGAGACACCAAGATAATTTGACGTGGCAAAAAATCCCTCCAAGATAGAAGATAAAAAAACCACGGGACCTAGTCCAGAGATCTTCTACTATGATTAAATAATGGGTTACACAATTCTTTCCTAAAATAATTAGGGGATTAACCAATTATTCAAGATGTGTGAAAACACTCTTGGATAACAACTCTTCCCTAAACAAATAGAGTATTAAGGAACTCTTCAAAATGTGTGGAAACACTCTTGGATAACAACTCTTCCCTAAGCAAATGGAGGATTAACCAACTCTTCAAGATGTGTGAATACACTCTTGGATAACAACTCTTTCCTAAACAAATAGAGGATAAACCAACTCTTCAAGCTGTGTGAAAACACTCTTGGATAACAACTCTTCCCTACACAAATAGAGGATTAACCGACTCTTCAAGATGTGTGAAACACTCTTGGATAACAATTTTTCACCAAAACTATGGTGCATAAACTGAACAAGAAATAGAGAAAATAGAAATCTCTGACTCCTTAGAATTTAAACAAAACCTAGATCACCACAAAGCTTGAAGAAGTTTAACATACACTAAATTGTTTCACAAGATCTTCTTTTCTTCAAACCAATGTTCTTCTCTTTCAACCTCTCTTGAAAGGATTGCTTCAGAAATCTCACATTCTCTTTCTCTATCTATCTCTCTCTCTAATCTGACAGGATATGATCTGAGAGGATTCTCTATCTTCTTGTCTCATCTCTCTGATATCTCCCTCTCTCTAACCTGAGAGGATATGATCTGAGAGGGTTCTCTCTCTCTCTCTCTCTCTCTCCCTCTCTCTCTCTGGCCTCTCTCTCTAATCCGAGAGTATACGGTCAGAGAAGATTATCTGAGAGGATACTCTCTGACTTAAAAGTATGAAAAATTTCTTCTCTTTCATTCTCTTTTTATTAATGATTATAAATAGACCAAATGATAAATAGGCCAATAGAAATAGGATTCATTTTTAGGCTTGAAATAGGAAACCTTTTTCACCCCAAAAATACAATAAAAAAATTCTATTTCAATTAGGAGTCCTTTTATTATAAAGGGGCATCAACATAAACTTCATATTTAATTCTTTAGACCATATATACTACTAATGTTACCAGTATTTTCGAAATCTAAAGACGCAATTGCCATAAAATATTTATAATGAACAAAAGAAGACTAATATAACCGATTAAAGGTTTAAGTACAAAGCCGATGTAGTAGTTTTATTTACAATTGCCAATTAACTCTGTCTTATATTCGAACTTCAGTCAACGTGAATTGTTCGATAGACTTTAAATCATATAATCCAGAAAAAAAATTATGTAAACGAACTTTATTGGCTTGACCTTGTGATGCATGATAAAGAAAATAATGTTCTTTTTAATAAAACCTCTCAAATCAAGATCTTTTAGTTTAACCTACTAAAAAACTCAAAACCATATTGAGGAAGGACTAAAAATTGCTCATGGAACTTAAATAAAGATAACCTAAAATAAAGAACCGGTTCCAACACAGAACCCAAAATAGTCCAAACTAGGAAAGAACTCAATAGTCAATACTTCACAAACACTCTCTTAGAGCATCTCCAGTGGGACACTCTAACAAACACTCTAAAATTTTGTTGTCAAGTGTCAAATTAAAGATTCTCCTACCTAGGTGTCAATATAGAGAGACACTCTAAATTTTTCTGATCTCCAATGGAGATCTCTAAAATCTCTCTACTTAATACACATGTTACTCTTAAATTGAATATAGAAAAAGTAGTTGAAAAGAAAAGGTTTCTATTGGTTTAAATTTTAAAGTGACACCTAGAGAGTCTCAAAGAGACACTCTAGTTTAGAGTTTCTCTCTCTAGACACTCTATAATAAATGTGTCCACCTCATAATAGAGTGCTTAACAAAGTGTCCCATCGGGGATGGTTTTTTAACAAAAACTCCAAAAAATCATATGTGGCACTCTAAGTGTTAGAGATTGAGTGTCCCATTGGAGACGCTCTTAGTCTCTATAAAATGGACTCATCCAAAATAGGAAGTCGTTGATGGACTCATACAAAATGGACTCATCCAAAATAGGAAGTCGTTGATGGACTCATATAAAATGGACTCATCCTAGATGTGTCTAGCCTTTGGCCGAAGCATCCCAGCCATCACGGTCCTAGACCGAGATGCCTAGGGCATCCAGACGTGTCTGGTGGTAATCCATGTGTCTCGAATCTAGTCCGAGACGCCCCTGGACTCCCAGGGGATAGGACGCGCCCAAATCTTGGGCACGCGCAACTAGGAAGTTTCCTGGTCGCATCCCAGACACGTGCCAGCAGCTTCTCAAATTTTAGAAACTTCTAGAACTTCCAAAAAAAAAGTTTCTTTTGCTTCCAAAGCCGCTGTCCCCATGTATTTAGAAACTTCTAAAAACTCTAAATTTGATTTCATACGAATTCTAAGAATCAATGAAGAACAATTCTTTTGAAAACACTTTTCAATACCTAAATCAATCAAAATCGAATCTTTTGAAACTCTTTTCAATCATCAACTTTGAAAATCAATTTGAAAACTTTTAAATCACATTCGAATTCATTCAAATTGAAGCCTAAAACACTTTTAGACATAACTATCTATCTAATCAATCATGGATTAGTCCGCAACTTAGCAAAAAATTAACTATTTTCAAGAGGCTCTGACACCACTGTTGGGTTGTGGTGTCACCTAGTGTTCTAAGCGGAATCTCAGACATCTCATGTCTAACATACATAAGCTAATAATTAACAAAGAGTTTAGGATTACTTTAATCGCTAATTTTCCCTCGAACCTTTCCAGTCGAATGCGAAGACCAAGAGCCCCACGTGTTGTTCCTCTACTCAAGACACCCGAATGATCAATTTGATCTCCCACCATGTATCTAACTAGAACTCCGATGGTTGTTTGATTAGAAGAACCCCTTCTTCTTTGTGACTAGTTAATAGTTTGAGAATTAGCTCTCTTTGTTTCTTTACTTGATGTTGTAGAGTAAGAAAGCTTCTTGAGAAATTTCACACCTTATTTAAGTACCAAAGAGACATTATATAGAACCCTAGTTAGAGTCTCACCCTAGTTAGAGTCTCACCCTAGTTAGAGTCTCACCTTATTTAAGTACCAAAGAAAATAGTCCCTTTTCCTTATTATTGGTCGGTCATATCAAACCCATCTTGGGCAGATCTGGCCGGCCCCATTAGGGCCACACAGCCAAGCTTGGCCGTGCCATTTTGGGCCCCAAATCACCTCCTGGTGCCCGGCCAGATACCCTTCTTTTGGGCCTTTTGTGTTATATTTGCCTAAATTTCTTTTAGGCCTATGAGACATGTTTATGAGACTCTATCATTATTATATGTCTCATCCCACTAATCATATAATCCGATCAAATAGACATTCTTATGTGTAACCCAATGTAGGATCCGATAGAAGTTAGCCGCGAATTACTTCGTAACTCGACGATCATAGTTGGTTTCTAACTAAACACTACGATCTCTAAATCGTCCGGACTTGATGATCTTCTTCATCAATTGTTCTATCCGACAAATTGCTCGTATTGCATATTTGGTTGAAGGACATCTCCTTCACTTTCGAACTCGTAGTCCATGGCCAATCTTTTAGTTGTGCATCTCTCCACCAGGAAGATATCTTCCTTGATGATCCAGGTAGCTGGAGAAATTACTATGCGAATGCAATGCAACCAGATGAAGAAGACTGACACCTACTAAATAAGGGGGAGTAAGTGATGGAGAGTAAAAAAAAAACGATTTAAAGTGGTCCACGAAGAAACCACCCCAAAGCCAAGTCCACTTCTCCTGATGTTGACGCCATAAATTTTAATTACATATAGCAAGAAGGTAATTGTATTTTTAGCAAACCATAATTTACAGAGAAAATGGAAGAATTTATGAAAACCACTCTAGTTAGACAATAACATATAACCTCTAACTTTTTTTTGTTGCAAATATAAACTCTAATTTAGAAAGAAATATAATCAAATTTTTGAATGATTTCATATCATCTTAGAAAGAGAAAACAACAATAAACACACAAAATATAAGTAGTTTTAAAAGTTAAACTCTATTCTAAAATATAAATAAATAATCAGAGGGAGAAAAGATTTTAGATAAATAACAACAAATTTTGAATATTGGAAAACCTAAACCATTGGACCTTGCACTTGGACAAAGTTAGATACTTAGATTACCACCTTAACCATTGGACCAACCTCAGCTTATGGTTATAATAGACAGCAAATATTAATTCGATTAGGGAAGCCCAAAATGCCCAATTCTCTTGATTCATGAGCATTCCATAGCCTACCTTAGCCCTGGCTTGCAACAATGTTCACATAAGGGGGCTGGATAGTGTAAACCTGCTTAAGTATATTTTGACTTTTATGATTCGACTCGTCTTCCTAGTGGAGATAGATACGTGTTACCACTCGGTCAATCTTCCAGAAATTAATTTATTCTGTGCATTCGTACTCAGTTGATGTGTAATGAATCTAATTTTTTTTTTAATTCATTTTCTATGGATTAGTGGAAGACTCAAAAAGGACTTATGTTTTTGTACTTTCTAATGTTGGCATCTTTATGTGATGCAGATAAGGCCTGATGACCCATTAATGGGCTTCACAACCGGATCTTCTAAGTAGGTCACTCGACCGAACCATTACGATTATTAGTAGAGTCTAATTTTGGTCAAATTCCTATTGATTCTAGATTTAGGAAGTTGCTATGTTTAAGTATTTTGATATTTAGGAATCCTAATTTGAATCCATCTACAAGTGTCTAAAGTTCTTATAAAAAAAGGTCCAGACTGTCTTTGTTAAGGAGACCTTGAAGAGAATTATCAATCAAAGTTTAGTATTTTCTTATAATTCTTCGTACAAGTTTACTATCTTCTTCTTTCCGCTGTGTTTACATAATGATGTTTCATATGTTTTTTTTTTTTTGTATACAGTAGTGGTTAAAATAATGTTAATAGTAATCATGTGTTTTGTTTATGGCTTATTCGTTAAAATAATGTGATCGAGATATTATGTATTTTATGCATGACTCATTTATAAAGAGGAGATCTAGTATGTTAGTTGAATATTTTTGTTTCTTTTGGGTATCGAAATACAGATTTAGTAGTTTCATCTACCAGATTAACTTTATCGACATTTCAGATTTTTTTTTTGAACTTTCAATCTCTTTAGCTTTTGAAGTCCTTAACAATAAGACTTGAAATCTAGTCTTTTCATAAAGAAACAACCATGTTGCAACTCTTTTAACTAATTTCAGGCGCCAACAACTTTTGATTGGAGTGGTAAGAGGTATAGTTAACTCAGAGTTAAGTTGAGTGTGTGTGAGTTGCACATGTGGATTAGGACGAAAATACCCTTCTTTGTATTTCAATTTCCAACTCAAGCCCATCTTCTTCTTTATTCACCATTAATCACCATATTCAGACTACTACGACAACCACTTCATCTTCACCGATAACCACTGCCATCATCTAATCTTCTTCCACCACCATAGCCAGCGCCACCATAGTCATCTTCATCGCCGACCATCACAACCATCATCGCCACCATCTTCGTCCCCATCACCACCATCTTCATCACTTAGCTCTATAATTAGTTATTATCCTAACTTAATGAAAACAATTGACTCTAAGACTGAAGCACAAAGTCACATTCTCAACCGATAAAGAACTATTTAGGATAAGAACTTCAAGAGAAAAGTAAATTTGGGTTTAAAAGTTTAACAAGAAAAAACCCATATAAGAAACAGTAGAACTAAGCAAAAAAATGTGAACTAATCCATGCTAATAGAACCAAAAACTTACTTTTGAAGCAATCCAATACATTAGAGTCAACATCAGCAAATAAATCAATAAGTTCATCTTAGGTTCCAACTTGAACCAGACCCAGTTCATCAAACTTCTCATCACAACAAAAAGGAAAAATTTGGTATCTAGAAATTAGAATCTATGAAAGGGATTGAGTGGGTGAAGGGAAGCAGGAAAATGGACATTACATTCTTCAGAGAAGAAATCGTTCTTCTCAATGAGTGATTTATAGAGATGATAAGAGAATGATGGGCTATTAGGATCACTTGTCAGGGTGTCTTCTGATGAGCCCAAATTAAGTTTTTGATCTTTCCAGATTAAACAAGTGGGAACCACAATTAATAGTCTTACCAGGAGATCGATGATGTGTCTATATGGCATTAGAAGAAGAAGAAGATGTACTAGGAGTGGTGATTGTTGTTGGGAATTCTGTTGACCTTCTTCTTCTTCATCATCTTCTTGTTCTTCTTCATCTTCATGACTTCGTCATCTCTTATTCAGGAAAAGGGTTAGATTCAACTTTGTCTTACCAACTCAAAATTCAGGAAATTTTATCAGATCTGGAAATTTTAAAAACTTCCTGAATTTTAAAAGGGTTAGATTCACCTTTGTTTTTTCCATTTATTTTCCAATCAATGTTAACAATCGTGTTGCTTCTTTATTTTCCGTTCAACTCGGATGCATTTTGATCCAAATGCATCATTTTAGATTCTTTACTTGGATTTGTTCGATTTAGAATCCAATTAGTTTTCTGAAAACTTAGGTTACAATATTTTCTCCCTTCTTTTCTTTGTGATTTTTTTTTCTTTGTGATTTGATAGATGAATTTAGCAATAACCAAAAGTGGTGATGATGGGCGATGAAGACGACGATGGTGGCGGTGGCTATGGTGGTCGAAGAACATGAAGATGATGGCAGTGGTTCTTAGTGAAAGTGAAGAGGTTGTCAAATATGGTGATTAATGGTGAAGAAAGAAGAAGTTGGTCGGGAGTTGGAAATTAAAATGCAAAGAAGGGTATTTTCGTCCTGATCCACATGTGCAATTCACACACGTTCAACTTAACTCTGACTTAACGGTTTCCGTCCACGTGGGGGTGTAAATCAAAAGTTTCAGAAAAACGGGGGTGTGGTCCTATTATTGATATAAAAGTGGGGGTCAATGTCAAAATCTCCCTATAGTTTTTCACTTTAGAAGTTAATGATTCGAGGCATGCTAAACAATTCAAAAAAAATAACTTATTTCAAGCTTAATTTCTTTCTCTTTTGTTTAAGAGAAGGATTGACTCGGGATTTAGGCTAATTAATTCCACCGTCAATTCATAAAAAGAACTAAACCAAAAGCTTAGTGCTATGTGATGGGGTCAACCTCCATATTTTAGTCTATTTTATGTTTTTTATTTTTATTTTGTGTATTGAGAACTCACTCCATGTCTAATTAATCTTATCTAACATTCATTTGTTTTACAAGTGGAGGACTAAAAAAAGACTCACTTTCAGTTTACTTCACCATAAAACACATTTGTTTTTCGATTATACTTAATCAATAAGGCTATATTTGTCACGCAAAACTAAAAATCGATTAAAATTGATCACATTTTAAAATGGCATTTCAGTAGAGCTCAATGTGTCGAGGTCATTCTGCAGACTTGATGCAGGGGCACCCGGCGTGGAGACTTTTTCCATGACCGAACCCGGTCATGGACCAACCGGCCAGAGAGAGTAGATTTAGGAAGTCCTTATTTTAGTATGTTTATTAGATAATTTAGGTTTAGGAAATTATGTTATTTTAATATTTCCAATAATTGGAAAGGTCCAGATTTGAGTCTAGTTATTTAGGCAGTTGCGGTATTTTAATTATTTAGGAAAGTCTAATTCAAGTCTATCTAGGAAAGTCCAGAATCCTATAAAAGGATATCTAGTTTGTCTATTATTCTCAGATTGAGAGAAAAACCTCTTTGAAGTTTTAATAAAGTTGAGTATTTAGAGTTATTTGATCTTTATTTTCATTGTTCTTATTTAGTTATTTCATCTCTTTAATTCCGCTGCGTTTCTACATCAAGTGGTATCTAGAGCCAGAAATTTTTTTTTCATCACCATGGTTAACACTACTATCACCGCTACACCAACTAAGGAGAAAACACCAACCTTTTCATCTGAATGGGACAACATTAAAGAAGGGCTATCTGCAGGTAAAAAGTTGGAAGAAGGTTTCAAGGAGTACAAGAAGGAAACAACAGAAAAATTCGAACGAATCGATCAACGTTTCGATCAACTCACCGATTCCATCAACAATCTTTCAAAGCAACTCAAAGATATGTGTATCAATCAACCCTCTTCCCACACTTCAAACCCGTTATCTATCGGTTCCATTACACCACCAATCCTCACAACCACTTCACACCCTAACCGGTTTTCACCTATAAGCTTCCCTACCGATACCAACATACCCCTCTTCGGTCACACCATTAGCAATCCTTGCCCAATTACACCTCCACCCTTCATCACAAACAACCCAACGACTCCTACAGTAAAACCAACAACATACCCCTCCTATAACATTCCACACTCAACCACTCCCAACACCCCACAACCATCATCATTCTCCTTCCCCAATTCCACCATAAACCAAAACCGACCACAAACCGAACCCTACCTCCTAACCGAACATCACCACTATTCGACATCACCCGAACACCGTATCCCAACCAACAACCAACACACCAACAGTGGACACCAACAACAAACCCAACCTATCGGTCCCTCACGTCCTTCCCCAACATATCTCAACCCTCACACCCAAAACCCGTTCACCCGAACCGACACCCATCCTCTTTACCAACCACATCCCTACCTCCCAAACCAACAACCCGACAACCACCATTACCCCCAAACTCGCGACACAACACCACCACCTAACCAGCCCTATCAACTCCGAGAACTCCCAAACACCACTCGACCCCAAGTTACCGAACCAGCCTTCCCGTATCTTCTCCAAACCGATCCTCACCCAAATCCACTTAACCGAGACCCATACCAACCGATAACCCGAAACCGAGAGACCAATCTAACCCTTACCCAAACCCGAGAACCAAACACACCATTCCACCGTACAAACACCCAAACCCAACGACAACCGATTGTTTTTCAAACCCCTAAAACCGATCTCGAACACCACCATCAACAAATCGAAACCGATTGTCCCCATCCAAATTCATCTTACCGTATTCGAATGGAAGTACCATCATATGATGGTTCCATAAATATCGAAGATTTCTTAGATTACGTCTCACGACTCGAGATCTTCTTTGATGTTATGCAAGTGGAAGGTCCTGAACAGGTACGTTGTGTTACTGGTTATTTATCTAAAACTGCTCTAACTTGGTGGAAACAGGAATCCGAAAATTGACGTTTATCACAACTCCCTCCTATCTCTTCTTGGTTAGAGCTTAAACCATTAATGTTCTCACGATTCCTCCCTCCGGACTATGAGAACCAATTGTGTGTTGATTATTTGCGTTGCCGTCAAGGAAGACGTTCAGTTGAGGAATATGCTTCGGAATTCCAACGTCTAATCACAAGGCTTAATCTCCCCGATTCGGAATCAATGAAAGTGGAAAAATTCAAAGACGGACTTCGGAATGATATTAAGGATTTGGTTAATTTAAGGTCTTTCAATTCCGTATCTGAATGTATCAGTGTAGCTCGATCTTTTGAATCAGATTCTCGTTCCATCTTTCGGGGACACAGTACTAGAAGTCAATCGGTAAGAACTTTACCGGATGAATTAGATCAACCAAAGCAATCGGAGGAGGGAACTAAAACAGTAGCTGAAAATCCTTATAAAAAACCTCCACCAGTAAAGTGTTATCGTTGTTATGAAACGGGACACTATTCTAATGCTTGCCCCTCTCGCGGTAAAGCAAATATTATAGAGAAGAAATCAGATTCTGATTCGGATGAAGAACAGTTGGAACGTATTAACCTTACTCCAGACAACGGTGATCAAGTTATGTTACTAACTCGGAAAGTTCTTTTTACACCGTTCGGGAGGAATTTATCTCAACGAAAGAATTTGTTCGTTACACGGGGAACAGTACTGAATAAAGTGTGTATAGTGATTGACAATGGTTGTGTAGAAAATTTAATTTCTACAAAGCTTGTCAATTTCTTGGGTATTCCTACAATGATTAAGTCAAACCCGTATAAAATCGCTTGGATTCAGTCGGGTACTACTACACGGGTTGATCACATGTGTACTATTAATCTTTCTATTGGTTCTTCTTATTTGTCTACAGTTAATTGTGATGTCACCGATATGGATTTATGCCACATCATATTA